>JAQZBX010081995.1:0-13591 GCA_029593785.1 Cabassous unicinctus | reverse complement strand
CATGGCTCCAGCCGTCTCTCCCAGCGCGCGGCACGCCACACAGTCCTGCTCTGGGTTTGCTGGTTTACGTGTTTATCGCCTCTCTCCCCCTTCTGACCGTGACTTCCTTGAGTGCGGGGTCCTTGTCTGCACTTGGCATGTTTTCTGGCACAGAGTTCCATGAATATTTGTTAAATAAATGGAAAACGGAGGTTCAGATGGGAAAGAGGTCTGCACGAGGAGGAGGACTCCCAGGACCAGGTTCTGAAGGAAGGGGTGTCGGGGCAGGCCACAAGGGTCCCATGCCCGCTCTGTCCTCGGCGGGCCAGGCCGCCCGAGCTGGCTGTGGGGACGCCAGGAGGGCCTCGGGCCCGTCTGCAGCCGCCCCTCCCGGCGGCGCCTTCTCAGGGGACCAGTGCTTTTACCGTCCCCACTTCCACGCAGAGCTCGTTTTCAGAGCAGGAAACAGGCTGTGGCACCGACAGTGTCACCAGCTGTTCTCAAGGCGTTTGCTTCTCACCTGGCAAAAGTCCCCCAGCCCAGGAAGCTTTAGAGCAGGGCTTCCGCGTTTTTGTAACTTTTGCATATTTTGTGGCAAATGCATATTATTTTAGAATTGAATATAAAAATTAAAAAGGTTATTTTGGTGGAAAAGCAATTAAAACAAGGATGGAAGTTACTACACATGCTGGAAATAGGTAATCTTTGTCCTCAAACAAATGTTTATCAGCTGTAAGCAGTTTATAGCAAGTTCAGTTCTGAAAGAACATAATGAAAGAACTTGTAAAAAGTGCTGGAAATGTGTCTCCAAAGATTGTTGTTCAAAGTCTACTGAGTAAATGCAGAGAGCGTTAAAATGAAAAACTGAGAATTAGAATAAAACAATTTCACTGACATAGTCACAGGCAGAAACTTGCATTTGATACATCTCGTTACAGATCCTTTCATCAAAAGAAAAGGCTGGCGTTTGACTTCCCCTTCACGATGCTTTCAAGAGAATGGAAAAGAGACCATCAGAGTCACCATCACTTTCTGCTGCACAAACTCCTTTGCAAACCTCCACCCTACCTCTGGGCCTTGCAAAATCACCCCGTGTGAAAATCAAGTTCACATACATGGCTGCAAGCCAAGAGCGTGACCAGAGCTTGAGGAAACAAGCAGCTGCGCGCACCAGGGCAGGCCCGTGCCTGAGCTCTGCCGCTGCAGCTGCTGCAGGGTGGGCAGGGCCCTCACGGGCAAGGAGAGCCGAGCCCCGTCCTAGTCTATCTTGGCTCCTCTGATGAGCTGGGATGGGCCACTGGCAGGAGAGAACCCCAAGGATCCAGAGGGGAAGTCCCGGCCAGTTGACCTGCTTGCCAATGCGGGCAGAGAGAAAACTTGCAAATGCAGCCGGCCACCCTTCCTTTGTGCTCGGATGGGTGCAGGGGTGATAAAGGGGGTGACGGCGGTGAGGACGAGGCGGAGGCAGGTGGATTTTAGGCGGAGGAATCGTGAGAGCCTTAATCTAGGAAGGCGACATGTGAAACACGAGGCAAAGGAGCAGCCCTTTCAAAGGCCCTGAGGCACTGAGAGCTCCGTGGAGGAGCTGAAAGCCCACCGGATGGGAGAGCAGGGGCGTCGGGGGAGGAGCACACAGATGGAGAGAGCGGGCAGTGCCACGCGCGAGCCTCGGCGGGAGTTTGCTCTTCATTCCAGGAGAGCTGGAGGCTGGGGAGGGCTCTCAGCGGGGAGCCTTCCGCAGCTCACACTGCCTGCTCTAAAGAGAATGGACAGGCTGCCGCCAGGGCACAGCGGGGTAAAGGGCTCTTGGGAGGGAAACACCGCACTTTTGCCAATAAAATCAAGTTGGGGCTCAGGAAATTAATCAAAAAGTAAAAGAGATGCGTCCAAGTTGGTGAAGGGGGTCATACTGGTTACTTGGCATAGGCGGATGCCGAGGGGGTCGTGGTCTAATCAGAGTAATCGAAGCACTAAAGAGTTACAGGTTTCCTTTCTCTGTAAAGGACTTCTTTAGACGGAAGAATATTATTTCCTCCGAATGACAAATGGCATTTCAGTATTTCAGAGTCAAGACTCGGAATTTTTATATAGGCGAGATGGGAACCAGAAGGCGATGAACTAGGACTGGCAAAGGCAGAACTTGTTCCAAACACAAGAGCTGCGCTGCTGGCCGCTTCTCCCCAGGACTCCCCCCTCCTGCCCTCTCCCAAGCCCCTCGTCCCACCGCTCTCCCCTCTGCTTCCCTCCTCACCACCCCCACCACCTCCCCCAGACCCCAGCTGAAATCATTGATCATCCCAGACAACTGGTGGGTAAATAATGCAAAACCCGTATTGAGTGCCAGTGTGCAGACGGCATGGAGGGGAGTGGGTGCAAATCCAGGACAGTGTGTCCCAGAGGGACAGCAGTGGTCTGGGCAGAGCTTGCCCAGTTCTCCCGGCATTTCCTACTATCCCTCCTTGAAAAACCGAAAACTCAGGCGCCATCCTTGGCAACTCACTCTCTCCACACACACCCCCATAAGACCCATCACCAAGTCTTGTCTAAGTTACGCCTAAACCTGTCCAACTCTCTCCACTGTCACCCCAGCCCCCTCTCCAGCCTCCACAATGGCCTCCTCACAGGTTTTCCCAAGCCCCTCGGGGCCCCTTTCAAACCCACGCCCCACAATGCAGCCAGAGAAATCTTCCAAAACGCAAACCTGGCTCAAGCGGTTGAGCACCTGCTTCCCAAATGGGGGGTCCTGGGTTCGGTTCCTGGTGCCTCCTAAAAAAAACAAAAACTAACTGCAAGCAAACAGACGAAAAAGCCAACTCAGGGCGGCTGATGTGGCTCAGTGGTTGAGCTCCGGCTTCCCACATACCACCCGGGCTCAATCCCTGGCCCTGGTACCTCAAAAACAAGAACGCAAACCTGATCAGGCCGCTTTGCCTTTTCCCCAGCTGTCCTTTTGTTTTAGGCTGGAGACCGGCATCCGTCAGGCAGCCAGCCTGCTCCCGCCCGGACCCGCAGCCTCGGCTGATGCTGCCAGCCTTGGGGTCCCTGCCTCAAGCTGCGGCTCCTCTTGGTCTCATTTCCCCACCTCCCCCCTGGCCTGGCCCTTGTGCAGCAGGACCCTCTGCCTACGTTAGGCTTTGACACGCTTCCCAAACCACAGCTCAACGTCCTGGCTCAGAGGCGCCTTCTCTGAGCTCCGAGACCAGGGCACAGCCCCTGGCGCAGCGGCGGTCCCAACGCCCCGAACCCTGCATTGATCTGTCCCATTATTGGGTTGGTCTCGTCTCGCTGTCTGCCTAGCCTGCTCCAGGGAAACAGACACGTCAGCCCGCGGGGCTTGGAGAGGAAGGGGGAGACAGTGACAGCGACAGCCAGAGCTGCCTGACGCCAGGTTCTGGGCAGCAGGGCCTGAGCGCCGCACGGGGTGCTGAGTCACCGAGGGGCTCTTCTCCCGAAAAACTTGTGTGGGGGAGCGAAGCAAAGACGACGCGGGGGAGAAAGCGCCCGCAAGGACGTGCTGTCAGGTGGGAGTCCTCCGGGAGACGAGGCGCAGGCGGCAGGCGCAGCCCCGCGTCCTGGGCGAGGGCGCGTGGTTTCCAGGGCAGGGCCGGCAGGGCTGGTGGGGGCTGGCGGCACACGCACCCACCGGGGGCGGCCAGGGCCTCTGGAAACAGCCGCGGAGAACTCAGGACAGAAGGGCAGGCTGGGGCATGAGCTTACGGAAGCGGAAGGCCCTTTACCGGGGGTCCTTTTAGGTCAGCCTCGGCCGGTCGCAAGCGCGGCCCTGGAGCAGCGCTGGGAGCGGGAGGCAGGAAGCGCCGAGGCCGGGGGGCCGGTGGCCGGATCCTCCCTGCCTGTCCCGTGCGTCCTCCAGGCTGACCTCGCAGCGTCTTGGCGGTGTCTTTCTTTTCCGCCCTAAACTGCTGGAACCGGTCTCGGAGGCCCTGCTGCTCAGCTGCCCCCTCCCGACGCCCGACGCCGGCCGCCCCGAGCGCTCGGGCTTTGCCACTTGAGACTCCCGCCCGGCCCGCGTGGTCCCGGGGCCTCCAGCAGCCCCGCGTGGTCCCGGGGCCTCCAGCAGCCCCGCGTGGTCCCGGGGCCTCCAGCAGCCCCGCGTGGTCCCGGGGCCTCCAGCAGCCCCGCGTGCCGACAGCAAGCCGGGCGCGGGGCGGTTGCCCACGCTGGCAGCAGTGCAGTCAGAAGGCGCCGCCTTTCTCGCCCACCTGCAACCCCCTGCCTCGTGGCCGCAGCCCTGAGACTGCGCCCAGGCCGCCTGCAGGCTCCCCAGCCCCCAGGGTCCCCAGACGGCGTTGTCTGGGTTCACCCCCAACCTTCTTGTTTCCACAGCCCTGGCTCGTTCCTACCGACAGTCCATCCCACCAGCAAGACCGCGACTCCCGCAGCGCCTGCCCGCGCCGACTCCCGCCTGGCGCCCAGCGGCAGCTCTCCCAGCCCTGTGCCACCGCCTCGGCGCTCGGGCGCAAGCTCCGGACCAGACGCTGCGCCTCACGGTCCCCTGGTCAAAGCAATGAAACCCACTTCTGCTGATGGGATAAAAGGCTGTCGGAGAAGACGGGGCTGGGAACGGGCAGGAGCCCAGGCCCCTCGGCTCCCCGGGCTGCAGGCGCCGCCAGCTGTCCCGCCTGGGCGTGCCCGAGGGGGTCGGGGTGCCCCAAGAGCTCTCAGTCCCTCTGCTCAGGATTCGGCCTCAGGCCCGGCCCGGCACCCCCTCCCGACGCTGTGGGCAGGACGGCCCCCTGTCTGCTACCCCCCAGCAGTGAGGGGAGAGAGGGCTCACTCCCCACGCGCAAAGGCGCGGTTTCCAGGGGAGAGTGGACGCCGGCCACGGCGAGTCCCTGCGCTGCTCGGTGTCTACCAAGCGCCTGGCTCCGCCGCCCACCTCCGCTGCGGAAGCCGCGCCGCCCCCCACCTGCTCACCGCACGCGGCCCTGGCCCTGGCTGCCTTCAGTGGGGTCTGCGGACCCTGGGAGCTGGTCAGTGCGGCGTGCACTGCAGCTTCCCAAGAGAGCCTCCAGGGTGGGCCCGAGCCCCGGGAATGGACTTCATTATCTAAACAGCAGCATCTGCCCTGAAACTTGGAGAAAACGCTGAGCCTCAAGGCTCTGGAGGCCGCAGCCCAGTGGCCTTCTGGCTTTAATGGCCTCTCTCCATGCAGGTCGCCCTCCCCTCCCCCGCTCTGGGCTCCCTTCACCCCACGGGGACACTGGCGTCCCTTTACTCCACCACTGACCCACCCTGGGGACCCAGAATGGAGCAGGGACAGCGCAGTAAGCCTCAGGGGAAACGGCCACGGGGCAGCTTCAAGCACCCCGTGTGGACTGGGGGGTTCGCGTCTGTGCATGTGAACACCAGGAAATGGGTGGGCTTACACAGTGGGAACTTACTAGCTTACGGTTTGAGGCTAAAGGAAAGCCTGACTCAGGGCATCGTTGAGGTGATGCTTTCTCCCCAAAGGCTGTGGTGCTCTGGCCGCCTGCCAGGGCCCTTGGTCCTGGCTCCTGTCGCTTGGCCACGCACACGGCGGCCGCCCTGGCCTCTCC
Organism: Cabassous unicinctus; assembly: GCA_029593785.1. NCBI lineage: Eukaryota > Metazoa > Chordata > Mammalia > Cingulata > Chlamyphoridae > Cabassous > Cabassous unicinctus. The sequence goes on along the minus strand of JAQZBX010081995.1, from coordinate 8,054 downwards.
CTTCTCTTCTGGGTTGGCGCTCAGCCTCTGGCTGCTGCCGCTGAGCCTTTCCCTGCAGCTCCCTGCATTTCATTCTGCCTCTGAGGGACTGCAGTAGCAGCATGGAGCCCCATCCTGACCGGGGTGGCCTCACCTGAACTGGAGGAGCCGCATCAGGAGGCCCTACTTCCAGTGGGCCACACTCAGGGATGGATGAGAGACTCTGGGGTACCTACAGCGTCAAACCACCACAGCTTCCACACTCCCTGGGCACCCCAGATTGTTCCCTTGCCGAGACCAAGTCCACAGATCCATTTAAATCCATTCTACAAATAGTCAGCACCTGCTGGGTGCCAGGTGCCATTGCAGGCCCTGGTGGTGCAATGTTGAGCTTACGAGCTCGGGGGAGGGAGACAGGAGTCGAACGCTCGCACATGCGGGTGACCTGTTTCGTCTGCCATGAGGGTCGGGGGGAAGGAGGATTGGGCTGTCTTGGAAGCGCGAATGGAATTACACAGGTGGAGGAGGAGAGCGAGGAGGGCTCCCGACAGAAGGCTCTGCAGCACAGAGCCCTGGAGGCGAGAAAGAGCTCGTCCAGGAGCACTGGAAGAAGACCTGTGGCCGGCAGGAAGGAAGGAGAGAAGGGCACCTGCGAGGGGGTGCCGGGGCCCCACGGCTGTGGAGGGAGCAACCAGAACTATGAAATGATTTTAGACGGGCTGGAGCCTGGATCAGGGGAGAGCAACAGGCCATTCAGGGAGCAGGCCAGGAACGGGTGGTTTGGACCAGGAGAGGTTCTGGCTGTGGAGAAAGGGCTCAGGTGACCCCCGGGATTCTGCCCTGCTCCCTCTCACCTTCCACAGCGCATCACCCGGCCCTGCGTCCCCGGGGCAAGGCGGAGCCGTCGCCTCGCTCGGGCCTCCGCGCCCGGAGCCTGCGGCCCTGGGGTCCGCCGGCAGGTGGCAGCGCGCGGGACGCAGCCGGCGCCTTGCCTGGAGCTGGAGCTGGTTTCCAGCAGCTCCGACTCCCTTCGGGACTTTCCCCCACATTCCAAATTCCCAGAAAAGAGCCCTTTGCCCAGCCGCTCTGCCCTGCCTCCCGGAGGCTGTGACTAGTCGGGGAACCTTTCACGTGGGCCACGTGCTGCGCTCAGTGACTTCGGGGACGCGGTGGCTGGCTCAGGCTGGTCACAGTCCTCGCCTTCCCAGCGTGGGGCAGAGGCCCTGCAGGGCCAAGCAGCGCTGCTGCTCCCCCCTTGCCCCAGGGCATCAAACGAGAGGCTGACTCCTGAGCCGTCCCAGGGACGTGGGCGGGGGGAGCCTGGGAGGCCTCTCCCACAGCCAGAAAGTGGGCTCAGACCCAGGGAAGGGGGGAAGCAAAGAAAGAGAGGGCAAGGCCCACGCTGGAAGGCCAGTGGAGCGGCCCCGGGCCGTGGGCTGATTAGTCAGGTTGACGAACCCCTCTGGGTAAGGAAAGGAGACCGGGCCTGGGGGCAGGGGAGGGGGGCATGGGGCAGAGGGAAAACGCAGAGAGGGGCACAGTGAGTTGAAGGTCACTTTGGGGCACACCTGCCATCTGGCCCAGTTTGACTGTCCTGCTTTGCTGCCCTCCCTCCTCCCTACCCCTCACCCCTCCATCCTTTTGCACCTTAGAGCAGAGAGGACTGGCAGGTCCCACCTTCAGGGGCCTCAGAGCTCTCCTGACCTCACCCATATCCCCCTCAACCTCTAACCAATACCTCAAGAGCCATCCTTTCATCAGTTCATCTCACAGCTTTATGATTTCATACATTTTAGTATGATTGTATATATTTATTTATTTTGTCAATGTTGTTATCGTGTTTTTTTTTCTTTCAATGCTTTAGTAAGTTCAAGTGGACACACCGTGGTGAGGATCTGCTGGTGAATGTTCCACCCGTTGCTTAGGGCAAACGCTCCTGCTCTGGGCGGCCCCGCGTTTCTCTCTCTCCGAGCCTTAGCCTTGAGCCCTGGAGCTCACGGTTCCCCCTGCTCTTGTCTACTGGCTCCGTCCCTTAGCAGCCTGGCCAGGACCGCCTGGCATTGCTGTCCTCTGGTGGAACGTGACCGGCCTTGCCGCTGTGCTTCGTGGCTCCCGCCGTCTCGGAAGAGCTGCAGGACACCGAATGCATCGTCCTCCACCACACGCCTGCGTCTTTGCTGGTTGCCTCCACTGCCGGAGATGCTCCTTGACCTGTTCTCACCCGGACAGTTCCTGCCATTTATTAGGCCTCAGGCTGGTTGTCCTCACCCCAGGAAGCCTTCCCTGACTGCCCAGACGGGCACTCCGAGCGTGCCAACGCCGTGCTAGACACTGGGGATCCGGAGACAAATACGTCCCCGTCTAGGCCCTAAAAGTGCTCGCAGGGGAGAGGACGATGTGCCAGGTGCTGCGACAGAGGTATGCCCAGGGGCTGTGGGCGTGGCCTGCACACCGAGGAGGGGAGGCTTCAGCAGAGCTGGGAGGCAGGGAGGGAGCACGGCACGGGAGCAGGAAGGCCCTTGGGTGACCATGGGAGGCTCCGTGCAGCTCCTTTTTCTCACTCGGAAAGTCTGGAACAACAGGGGGGACAGATCACGAAGGGGCAGGCACTGGGGTTTCTCCTGGGCTTTGTCCTGAAGGTCCTGGGGACCCCCCAAGGATTTTAAATGGCGAGGATAGGCTCAAAGCTGCATTTTAAGAGGCCTCCCTTCCTGTCAACCGGAGAAGAGACGCAGACGCAGAGACCCCTGCTGCTCCGTGTGAGATGGCCCGGCCTGCCCGAGGAGAGCCGCGGGACTAGTGGGGAGGTGGCGGGTTTGGGGCGGAGGGCGGAAGACCCATGGGAAAGCAGCCCAGGTCTCTTGATTTGGCGGAGAACAGGGTGTCAGTCACCAAGACTGGAGGAAAGGATTTGATTGGGGCCAGTTGGGTTCAGCGTTTCCTGGAACACTCAGATGGAGATGTCCAGCAGGCAGCTGCCTCTGCAAGTCTAGGTTTCATAGATGCCGTGTGAGCCACAGGTGATCAGCAGCATGTGCAGGTGGTGGCTGAGGCCGTGGTCACACCTAGCGAGGGAACACAAGGGAGGCGGTCAGAGGCAGGTCGGCAGAAAGGACGTAGCAGCCCAAGCCTGGGAAAAGCAGGGAGGAGGGGTGTCACAGGGCTGGACGGAGGAGAGCGGGCCCAGGCTGGGAAGAAACCCTGGATTCCGCCCCCAGGAGCGCGTTTGTGACCCGGGTGAAGGCAGCTTCAGGGGAGAGCCCAGAATGCTGGGCTGAGGAAGCAGAGAAAAGTGCAGGGTCCTGGAGCCTTGGCCGGGAGGGTCGGGGAGACACGATCCCACAGAGACAGACACGGCTGGCTTTTGCACGCAGTGCGCTTCTGACCATGCCCTCCTTTAAATGTCCACGTGAACCTCGGGCCTATTCGACTGATTGAGCCACTCCGGCTTAAGCATTCGGCATTCTAGGCGATGCCCCAGCCTCTCTGGAATTTGGTGAGCTCAAGCGAGTTTGCTGGACTCCAAACAACTCTGACAGGATCCAGGTCTTGGAAGGGCAAAGCTGGGGCGCTGGCTGCAGAGAGGTCCCCACAGTCTATGTCTCGCTCAGGCTGTGCAGCCTGAACTCGCTTCCCTCTGACACACACAACTTGCTTATTTCCCACGCGTCCTTGGAGATTCGATTCAGGCTTCAGTCCAGAAGCTTTCCCTGACCCTTCCCAGGGGCCCCTCCCCATCACCCTTTGTGGGGGCCTGTGCTCACAAATCCCAGAGAACTTTTCTTTCTTTTTTTCTTTTTTTAAATATACTTTATTTATTTGTTTATTTATTTATTTTACTTGTATCCATTTTAATACCCCCCTCCCCCCCCAGAGAGCTTTTCTCACCCCTGCCCCCAGCATCCTGGAGGTGCTCAAAGTGTTTACAGACTTGACGAACGAGCGGAAAACAAAGTTTAGGTGGAAATTGCCTCATGGATCAGAGGCCAGGAAACGCATTCCTTGGAAAGCAGTGTGGACTAAACCCTGCCGGGCACTGTCCAGGAAAGGGCCCCCACGCTGGAACCATCTCATCACCGCTCTCATATTTGAAAGAGGAATAGCAGTTGTATTTGGCCTCTGTTCTCAAAATTATTTGTTCATACATGAGGCTGGTACATTGTGCACAATAAATCTTTGTTGAGTAGATGAATGCGCCTTTATGACAGAGCTCATGATACGATTTTCTAGTTTTCATGTGGGATTTTCTCTGCCAGATTGAGAGCTCCTGGAAGTCAGCACCCATGTCTCACTCGTGTTTGTTAACAAACTAGCACAGACCTTTGCACATAGTGGGTGTCAAAAATGTTTACGGCTCAAAGAATGAGCTTCCAGTTGCGGTGACGGCAATGCAGGCATTTCCACACACACGCATGCTGCACGCCTTCTTTTATTCCCTCAGAGGAAACCAGGTGCAAAACCCATTTCTTGTTATTGGTTTTTAAGGGGCCTGAACGCTTCTGCAGGCGTCCTGGGCAGCTCTCCCAGTGGCAGGGGGTGGCTCGCAGCCACCCTGAGGCTAAACACCCTGGAGGAGGCACACCCACGGGGGATGGGGCTTGGCCTGAGACCCTGATGGCGACTGCGGCACAGCGCGTTTCCATGCAAGGGGGGGCCCCTTTTGCAGCGATCCGCCTGCGTGGAGAGAAGTGTGGTTATAGCACATCTGCCCACCTGGGCAGGTAATGGAGGCCGCCCAGGTGAGCTGTAGGCTCAACTGCGTTTTTTCCGATGAGCATCTTAGGACGACCCCCGTGTCCAGAACAGGGAGGGACCCCTGGGTCTCTAGTGGCCCTTACCCGCCCGTACACTCTCAACCTTTGTCCTGCCTGAGGGCAGAGCCTTGCCTAGGCCAGGACGAGGGTCTTGGTGGGGGAAGGAGGGCATGGGAGCATTTCCTGGGTTTTTTTTCCTTTAGTGAGGGGATGAGCGTCTCAAAGCACAGAAGGCAGGTTCTCCGCTCTGCAGGTGACGTCGTCTCCTGGGCTCTGGATGTTGCCCCTGGCTGTGCGCGTGGCTCTGTCCTCCGTGGCCACCAGCCCTCCAGCCTCCCCCTGCCCCGGGGGTGGGCGCCCCCAGCTCGCTGGTGGCCACGCCTGGAGCCCCCGCGCCAGGGGCTCCCCTCGCAGCCGGCTCTCCCCGCCTCCCAGTGCCCAGGCAGGAGGGGCACGGCCTGGTTGCCGTCTCTCCTGGCTCGTCCAGCCTCTGCTTCCCACGCCGCCAGCAGGAAAGACTTGCCCTCTAATTGTCTGTCAAAGCCTGCTCTGTTGGACCAGCCTGATCTCTCTCCTGCTCTCCTCAGGGGCTTGTGCAGGAAAAGAACTGGCTCCCCCTTCAGCTGTTTTTCTGCTCCTCATTATTTGTAAATTCCAGCTCTCCAGCCTCCAGCTAGGCACATACACACGTTATTATTAGGAGCTCTATTCGCAATGCTCTGATAAAAGGAGGACATCCTTTGTTTAAAAGCATTTCAGAAACACTTTGATGGTTTCTCCCATTCCAGCGGCTCCCTCTGTCCTCCCGCAGTGCCCAGCTCGTTGCCACGTGCAGTCATTGCACAGCCTTAAAAGAAAGCGTCTTAATTCCGCACGATGTGAACAGTTGTGAATCCTGGGTGGTGGGAACATGGGGTTTTGTTACATATTATTCACAGTTTTCTGTAACTTTTCTATTTATCAGGAAAAAACCCTAAACTGGATCACCTCCAGTCTTCTCTGCTGTGGTTTATGCTGGTGGTTCTGTCGCTACCTCAGTCCCCATCCTGCCTGAGCTGTTAGTGGGGCCACGCCAGCCGGGCCACGCCAGCCGGGCCACGCCGCTTCCTTCCTGCACAGCGAGAGCTCTGCGTTCCAGCTCGGTGCTTTTCCCACTAGCGCCGAGGCTTGCCAACCATTCTTGCCGGAGTAGGAAGTGAAAACTGATCTAGAGATTAAAAACAAAATGAGGAGATACAGGGTCCCCAGGGCCCCTCTGCGACCCCCACCGGGGTTTACTCGCTTTGCTCCGGTTCCCAGAGGTCGACGACCGGGCCCAGGAGACAGACCCGACTAAAGCCGCTGGGTGTCTGGACTTGAGCCGGCAGGGCGCTTGGCGTGCGCGGCTGCGGAGGCTGCGGGACAAAAGTGCTGCTTCCAGGGCTCCGGGTTTAGCTGAACTCGGCTGCGCCCTCGCTGTCGCCTGCCAGCGAGGGCGCAGCCGAGTTCAGCGTGCTCCTCAGGGCGTGGGCCTGCAGGAGGACCACCCGAGACCTTGCTCAAGCACAGGCGTCTGGACCCACCTGGCTTGTCTGATTCAGCAGGACTGGGGTGGGAATTCCCAGCTGATGTGGGGACAGCGCCTTGAGAACGCTGACTGCAAGACAGGACCCGGGGCTGTAGCTGATGCGTGTCCTGGTGAAGGCGAGGCCGGGGAGGAAGGAGGTGGTGGCTATGCAGTCTTGTTTCAGGCGTGCTGACGACTTATTTTGCTTTTTTTTTTTTATTAGAGAAGTTGTGGGTTTACAAAACAATCATGTATAACATACAGGATTCCCATACATCACCCCACCACCAACACCCGCTTGTGTTTTAATGCACTTCACCATTAGATGGTAGTATAGCAGTATACATAGCAGTTTGGGCAGAGGCGGTCCTTCTCCTTACCCATTTTAAATATGCTCAGAGGCTGCGGTAAGTCAAAGAAGCAGAGGGCCTGGTCAGCCCCAGCAGTTTAGATTTGAGCCTGGAGCCTTTGTCCAAAGACTTCAGGGAAAGTCAGACTGGGGCTTCAAAGCAATGAGCACAGCTTACTTTGGGGTACAGGGTGTCCTGTTATCTCCAGATCCGAGATCGTCCTCATTTAAGCCTAAGAAGGCTTGGATGAGATTTGGGGTATTGCTCTGAAACTTTTTAGGCTAGTCTTTAGCTTCACTCCTTTTCTAAATTTGAATGTTAAAATATATGATTTATCCCCACCTCCTAATAGAACTGCCATTTATCCAACATTTTTCCTCAAATCGGTATTGAATTTTCCCTCCCCCATGTCTCTATTTTCCAAAGCTGATATTTAGAAAACAAGCATGGCTGACGTTTGGCAGCTTCTCTCCCGTGCAGCCTGTGACTTGGTGTGGTGATTTGAAGCTGTGAACTGCCTCCCCTCCTGTGGCTGTGAACCATGGCAAGTAGGACCTCTGATGAGGCTCCTTCAGTTAAGGTGTGGCCCAGCCCAGTCAGGATGGCGCCTCATCCCGTTACCGGAGCCCTTTATGAGTGGAATGGAATTCAGAGAGAGCGAGAGAAGACACCGGAAGCAGGAATGAAATGGAGCAGGAAGAGAAGGGAGCGGCCAGGAGACGCTGCCCTGCGCCTTGCCATGTGACAGGGCAGCCAGGATCGCCGGCAGCAGCCCCGCAGCACCAGTCTTCAGGGAGAAAGCATCGCCTTGGCGAGGCCTTGATTGGGACATTTTCCAGCCTCAAAACTGTGAACAAAAACATTCCCATTGTTCAAGCCGAACCATTTCCTGGTACTTGCTTGAGCAGCCCAGGAAACCACAGCACCTGGGGAAGAGGGAAACCAGCCCTCCAAGCCGGTCCTTCCTCAGTTCCCAGCACGGCGGCCCTTTGACGCTACTGTCTCCCTGTCTCCCACAGGGAGTCACGAGGTGTCGTTAGCAGAGATCTGTGCCCCAAAAGGACAGAAGAAAACCAGGTCAAGGGGACTTCCGTGGAAATTTAGACATTTTTAAGATTGGCACGTTTAGCTTAATTTCTAACATAATTGAAAGACTCTCTAACAGTATTAGAGAGCTAATGGGGCTGTTCATGGCTGGTAGAAATAGAAAGGAATCCAATTAGACCTCACTTCAGTAAAGATAATGAGGCTAGGAGTGTTTTATATCAGAGGAGACAAACCTGGAGAAAGGGAGAGACCTGAGTGCAAGGGCGTGTGCGGCTGGGCTCTGGGGTCTGGGTTTCCCAGGGTCTGTGCGGCTGGGCTCTGGGGTCTGTGCGGCTGGCCTGCGGGGTCTGGGTCTGCCGGGTTCTGTGCGGCTGGCCT
>JAQZBX010081994.1:0-13597 GCA_029593785.1 Cabassous unicinctus | reverse complement strand
CTTATCCATTCTTCTGTTGATGGGCACCGTGGCTGATTCCAACTTTTGGCAATTGTGAACAATGCCGCTATGAACATTGGTGTGCATATATCTGTTCATGTCTTTGCTTTCAGCTCTACTGGGCATATACCCAGTAGTGGAATTGCTGGATCAAATGGAAGATCTATCGTTAGTTTTCTGAGGAATCGCCAAACTGTTCTCCACAGTGGCTGGAACATTCCACAATCCCACCAGCAGTGGATGAGGATTCCTATTCCTCCACATCCTCTCCAACACTTATAGTCTGCTGTTTTTTTGATAGCTGCCATTCTGATGGGTGTAAGATGGTATCTCATTGTGGTTTTGATTTGCAGAAATGCAGTCTTCTATGAAGTCTTTGTTTTGGACAGCCATGCTCCCAATGGGGAATTGTATTACAGAAAAAGAATCTAAGAACAGACACTGGGGGACAATTTCAGTGTTTTCCACAAATGATCCTTTTTTCTGAGATGTATGCTCTCTTTTTACCCACATATTGACGTTAAATCTTCTGGAGAATAAAATATAATATAGAACTCATTGAACAATATTTGAGGCTTTTAAAATGTATGTCTGAATCAGTTTAGTAATTGCAAACATGTCCAATACAAAATTCATGAAAAAATTATTTTGAAGAATTAAAAAAAAAAAAAAAGACAAGCAACACAAATTAAAATGGGCAAAAGAACTGATTAGATATTTTTTCAAAGAAGAAATATAAATACGAAAAAGCACATGGAAAATACTCAACTTTTCCAGCTATTAGGGAAATGCAGATGATAACTACACTGAGTTATCATTTCACAACTTATAGAACACCATTATTAAAATATTACTAGAAGGAAAGGTTAAAACTGTAACATGGGACTGTATCAGGTAATAAAACCACATGTAAAACATAAACATGGGTGCTATTGCATAATTAAGACAGTTTTTACAAAATATAAATAAAAATATCCTGGAAAGAGTGAAATAGAATAATAGCAATGTACGTCAGGTGAGGCATAGGGAGATTGAGAATTGATGTGATTGTTTGTTATTTATTATTATTATTGGAATCATGAAAGTGCTCTGGGAGTGGTGGGGGTGGTGAATATACAAACATGTGATTACACCAAATACCATTGATTGCACTCTTTGGATGGATTTATGATTTATTATTATTTATCAATAGAATTGAAAAAAAATATTGAACTATTTACAGTATCAAGTTTTAATGAAAGTATAAGGAAAAAGTAACATATATTCCCAGTGGGAATGAATATTGTCATAAACTTTTTGAAATGTGTCAACTATTATTTATTAAAGTTTGAACAAAACTATCAAAAAAAAAGGAACTTACAAGAGCTGAAGAGGATGTGGAAAAATAGGACCACACCTTCATTGTTGGTGGGAATGTAGAATGGTGTAGCCTCTGTGGAAAACAGTGTGATGCTTCCTCAGGAAACTAAAAATAGAACTGCCTTAGGATCCAGGAATTCCAATACTAGTAAAATATTCAGAAGAACTGAAAGGAAAGACTGGAACAGACATATGCCCACCAATGTGCATAACATCATTATTCACAATTGTTAAAAGATGGAAATAATCAAAGTGCCCTTCAGCCAAAGGGGTTCTGATGCAAAGACACAGAAATCTGTTGACTTTTATAAAGTGTATTTATTTGCAGTAAAAGTGTACAGTTACAAGGCCCTGGAAAGTCCAACTAAAGGTTGTTTTCTCACCAAAGTCATTTGCCATGTGTTGAAGCCAGATGGTCATTGATCTCTGTGGTCTCTCCTTCCTTGGCTTCCTCTTTCTCTTAAGGCCCTGTGGGCCCATCTTCTTCCCAGTCTCAATTGTAGGTTGGCATAAGGCTTGTCTATCAGGGCTTCCTATATTAGTCTCTACTCTCTTCCCAAGGTCGTCTGCAAACTATCAGTGTCACTCTTCCAGTGTCTTCTTGATTGAGTGTCCATTTATCCTGGTGCACCAATTTGCAAGGAAAAAACCTGAATTATACCTTATTGGCATAGTCTAATCAGAAACCCTAAATTGATTTTATCAATTACATTTAATCAAAGCCTTCTCACTGAATTTAATACAAGGGGTATCACACCCAGAGGAATAGATTAGATTACAAACATAATACTTCTCATTTTGAGATTCATAATCTCAAACTGCCACATGCCCATCAACCAATGAATAAACAAAATGTGTGTGTGTGTGTGTGTGTGTGTGTGTGTGTGTGTGTGTGTGTATGATGGAATACTATTCAGCTGTTGGAAGAAATGAACTGGGGAAACACATGACAAAATGGATGAACTTTGAGGATATTATGTTGAGTGAAATAAGCCAGACACAAAAAGGACAAATATTGTGTAGTCTCACTGATATGAACTAAATACAATAAATAAACTTAACTAAATAGAATAAGTTAAACTATAGAGCACAGATTAGTAGGTGAAAGAATGTGTGTTGAAAAGAGTAACTGATACTGAATGTATGTAGAATGTTTAATAAACAAATTGTGGAGTTCTGGGGAAACAACACTGGAGTAGGTAGATAGAGTCTGACCCTTTCAAAAAAAAAAATCAGAGAGAAGGCAGAAACCTATCTAAAGGAGCTGCTTTGGATATATATAGAATGAAAGGAAAGGTGCTCTGAGTCATCTACGAGGGTAGTGGAATGATAAAGAAGCCAAAGGAAAACCCTGAGTTGCTTGCTTCAGTAGCTGGAAAACATATACCCTGCCATCAGAGCAAATAGTCTAGTTGTGACCCCTGGTTCATTGCTCCAGAGTGTGAGGGGACATTCCATGGGAGGAAGAAGGGTCTGGGAAGGTGGAGAGTGTTTTCTTTGGCATGAGTTTGGTCAGCTAAGGTCCCTTTGAAACTTGGAAGGGACCTTGACCAGATGGGGAGAGGGGAGGGAGGATCTCTTCAGGCAGGCTGTCATGCCCAGCCATCGGGGTAAAGAGAGGAATTAGATAAGGGGGGTGGGGGGCAGAGAGGTGACTAATCAGCAGGACTCTGGCAAACTGCTAGGAATCTAACCTTCCAGAGGGAAAGGGCATGGATAATTTTCCATAAGGCTAACTGACCTAAAGAGACAGTTTAGCTCAGTGGAGGAATTCCTGCCTTTCATGTATGAGGTCTTTGACTGGATTCCCAGCTCTTTTTAGAGAAGTGATAAACTGGGTTATCAGGCATCCGGCTGATACATTATGACAGGAAAAATACAGACCTTCTTTTTGTATTAGCTTTTCTTGGATCCCTATTTAAAAAAAGGGAGGGGGGAGATCCTTTTTTAATTTCCGTATTTTACTTGATAAAACTGAATTCAAAACGTGCAGAGGGCAGGGTGCAGGGTGATTGATTGATGAAAACCAGCAGTCTGAGAAGCTCCTTAGGGGCCTAAGAGGGAAGGTTGTGTTTCCTTGTTTTTTGGTACTTTTTATTTCTTCTTTTTTTTAATTAGTTGCTGTTATCTTTTTGCTTGTTTGTTGTGTTTCCCCTTTCTTCGTTTCCATTCTTTTCTTTTACTGATTTTTTCTATCTATGCTATTTGTTTTCATTGCTTCATTTTTTCCATCTTCTGTTTTCTGTAGCTGTTCTTTCATTCCACTTCTCCTTATTTGGTCTTTGATTTTTCTTGTTTTTCTTTCTTTATATTTTTTTCTCTGTTCTCTTTCCTTTTTATTTTTTCCTTTTTCTTTTATCTTTTCCTCTCTTCTCATCATTCTGGCCTTTTAATTCATTCTATATATTTTCTTTATTTTGATTCTCATTTAATTGTTTCTATTCCATATTTTTATTCTTATTCCTCTGTACTTCTTACTTGTGTCAACTATTCATTTTCCTAGGTCTTGTATGGTTCCTATTCTACTTTTCACTATTGTTATTACTATTTTTGTTTCTCACTTCTTATTTCTTTCCTTTTCTCTGGTCCTAATATTTTCCAAGGAAACATAAACAATAGCAAGGAAAAAGAATAAGTAGAGCAAAGAGTCAAACTGAAGTCTTAACACACACATAAAAACAACACAAAATAAAACCCTTTAGTTGAAAGAAAAGAAAATCAACTAAATAAACCCTTCAAGTTATATAAATGCCTAGACACCAACAAAAAATTACAAGCCATACTAAGAAACAGGAAAACATGGCCCAGTCCAACAAACAAACTGAAAAACAGGAGGAGATGCAGAAAATGGAACAACTAATCAGAGATGTTCAAACAAATATCATAGAGGAGTTCCCAGAAAATGGTGTAATTGTACATTGGCACTGCCCAGCTCTTTCACAAAGAAAAGGCAGAGAAGGGACAAAATCTTACCCAAGTGAGCTGTTTTGGGAATCCACAGAGCAGGAGGCTTCAGGGCATTGATCTGGAGGGAGCAGGACAAAGAGATAAAGAGCCCAAAGGAAAACCAAAACTTGTACAACAGCAAGGATATAGAATAAGTGGAACCACTTATCAAAAATTAACCTTACCATAACAAAAGAAACAATAAAACATAGCCCTAGAGTAGAAAGAGAAGTTTAACAACCAAGTAAGTCCATAAAGATAAACACATGCACAGACACTAACAAAAAAATTACAAGCCGTACTGAGAAAGAGAAAGACATAGCCCAGTCTATTGAGCAAACTACAAAAACAGGAGGAGATGCAGAATGTGGAAAAACTAATCAAAGATGTCAAAACAAATATCATGAATCAACTTAGTGAGGTGAAGGAAGAGATAAAGGATATTAAGAAGACAATGGGGGAACATAGTGAAAAAATGTAAACATACATTAAAAGATAATGGACCTGATGGTGATGAAAGGTACAATGCAAGGAATCAAACAAATAGCATGAATCAATTTAATGAAGTGAAAGAAAAGATTTAGGATATTAAGAAGACACTTGAAAAACATACCAAAGAAATTTTAAGCATACCTAAAAGATAACAGATATGATAGCAATGAATGACATAATTCAAGAAATCAAAAATACCCTGGAAGTACGTAACAAGAGATTTGAACAGGTAGAGGAAAGAGTCAATGATGTAGAAGACATTACAACTGAAATCAGACAGATTGTGGAACAGATAGATAAAAAGATACAAAAAGCCCATCAGGAACTTAGGGATTTGAATGATAACATGAGAACACAAACATACACATTACAGGCATCCCAGAGGGAGAAGAGAAGGGAAAGGGAACAGAAGGACAATTGAAAGAAATAATGGCTGAAAATTTCCCAACCCTATTGAGGGACATGGACATACATATCCAGGAAGTGCAATACACCCCAAACATAAATCTTTAAAGATCTACTCCAAGACATATACTTGTCAAATTGTCTAATGCTCAAGACAAATAGAGAATACTGAAAGCAGCAAGAGAAAAGAGATCCACTGCACACAAGGCAAGCTAGATAAAATTAAGTGCTGATTTCTCATCTGAAACCATGGAGGCAAGAAGGCAGTGTTATGACATAGTTAAGGTGCAAAAAAAAAAAAAATACAAAACCATTCCATCAAGAATGCTCTATCCAGCAATGCTGGCATTCAAAAAATGAGGGAGAGTTCAAAATATTCACAGATAGACAGAAATTAAGAGAGTTTGTCAATAATAAACCTGCACTTCAGGAAATATTAAAAGGAGTTCTGCAGGTTGAAAGGAAAAAAACAGGATAAAGAATTTGGAGGAGATTTAACAACAACTAAATGGTTAAAAAGATAAATAAAAACAAAATATGGTGCACATAAGCCTAAAGAAAATGTGGCTAATGTATATAATTCCATGACAGTAACATCATTGAATGTTAATGGATTAAACTCTTCAGTAAAGAGACACAGAATGGCAGAATGGATAAGGAAATATGACCCATCTATATGCTGATTACAAGAAAACCACATTAGATACAGGGATGCAAGGAGGCTGAAAAAGAATGGGTGAAATATAATTTTACATGCAAACAATAATCAAAAAAAGACAGGATTAGCTGTACTAATATTGGACAAAATATACTTTAAATGTAAAACCTTTGTAAGAGACAAAGAAGGGCATGATATATTAATGAAAGTGGTAAACTATCAAGAAGGAAGAATAAGCATAAACATTTATGCACTAAACCAGGTCACCTCAAAATACATGATGCAAATATTGGAAAAACTAAGTGGAGAAGTAGATACCTCTACAATTATAGTGGGGGACATCAATACACCATTATCACCATTAGAACATTCCAACAGAGGATCAATAATGAAACAGAGACATTGAATAATACATTAGAGGTTCTGGATCTGATAGACATATACAGAATATTACACCCAAATACAGTGGGCTATACATTCTCCTCTAGTGCACATGGATCATTCTCCAGGATAGAACACATGTTAAGCCACAGAACAACTGTCAATGAATTTAGAAAGATTGAAATTATACAAAACAATTTCTCTGATCATAATGGAATGAAGCTTTTGGAAATTAGTAAGGGTCAGAGAACCAGATTATATATGAAGATATGAAAGTTAATCAACATATTCTTAGACAAACAGTGTGTCAAGGAGGAACTTACAAAAGAAATCAGTAACTGATTTGAAACAAATGAAAATGACAACACAATGTATCAAAACCTATGGGATGCAGCCAAAGCTGTACTAAGAAGGAAATTCATAGCCATAAATGCCTATGTCGAAAAAAGAAAAAAGAGCTAAAACCAAAGACCTAAGTGCACACCTGGAGGAATTAGAAAAAGAATAATGAACTAACCCTAAAACAAGTAGAAAGAAGAAAAAAAAATAGTAGAGCAGAGTGAAATGAAATTGAAAATAAGAAAGCACTAGAAAAAGTAAACAAAACCAAAAGCTGTTTTTTTGAGAAACTGAATAAAATTGACAAACCATTTGCTAGACTAATAAAGAAAATAAGTGAGAAGATGCAAATACATAAAATAAGAAATGAGGCAGGAGATATAATTACTGTCCCCACAGAAATAAAGGGCATCATATGAGGATATTTTGAAAAATTGTATGCCAAAACGATGTATAATTTAGTGGAAATGGACACATTCCTAGAAACACACAAACAGCCTACATTGAGTAAAGAAGAAATTGATAAACTCAACAGACCAATCACAAGTAATGAGATACAATTAGTCATCATAAATCTCCTGACTAAGGAGAGCCCAGGACCAGACTTCTTCACATGTGAATTATCCCAAATATTACAGAAAGTACCAACACAAATCCTGCTTAAACTCTTGCAAAAAATAGAAGTGAAGAGAACATTGCCTAACTCATTCTATGATGCCAACATCACGCTAATACCAAAGCCAAAGATGCCACAAGAAATGAAAACTATAGACCAATCACTCTAGTGAAACTAGATGATAAAAATCCTAAGCAAAATACTTGCTAATCATATTCAACAACATATCAAATGAATTATTCACCATGACCAAGTGGGTTTCATCCTTTGTATGCAAGGATGGTTCAAACAAAAGAAAATCAATCAATGTAATACAATGTAATAAACCACATAAACAGATCTAAAGAAAAAAAATGTCATGATTATCTCTATAGATGCAGAAAGAGAATTCAACAAAAGACAGCTGACTTTCTCCTCTCTCATTTTATATTGTGTTAGAAGTAATTGCTCATGCTCTTACACAAGAAAGAGTTATAACAGGCATCCAAATTGGAAAGGAAGATGTAAAATTTTCTTTACTTGCAGATGACATAATTCTATACATAGAAAGTCCTGAGAAATTGAAAAGAAAGCTTCCAGAGCTTATAAGTGAGATCAATAAAGTGGGAGGTTATAAGATCAATGTGCAAAAATACTAGCATTTCTGTACACCAATAATGAGCAAACTGAGGAGGACATCAAGAAAAAAATCCCATTTACAATAGCAACTAAAAGAATCAAATACATAGGGATAAATTTAACTGAAGATGTAAATGACTTGTATGCAGTGAACTACACAACACATTTAAGGAAATCAAAGAAGACCTAAATAAATGGAAGAGTATTCCCTGTTCATGGGTAGGAAGACTAAACATCATTAAGATATCTACCCTTCCCAAACTTATTAACAGGTTTAACACAATCCCAATAAAAATTGCCACGGCATTTTTTACTAAATTGGGAAAGCTTACTAAAATATTTATTTGGAATGGAAAGGGGCTCCAAATAACCAAAGACAAATTGAAAAAGAAAAATGAATTTGGAGGACTCAAACTACCTGACTTTAAAACAAAATACAAAGCTACAGTGGTCAAAACTGCATGGTATTGGCAGAAAGACATACTGACCAATGGAACTGAATTGAGAGTTCTGATACAAATTCTGACATATACAGTCAACTGATATTTGACACGGCCACCAAGCCAACTCAACTAGGAAAGAATGGCCTTTTAAACAAAAGGTGTTTGGAGAACTGGTTGCCTATATCCACAAGAATGAAAGAGGAACACCATCTATCATTTTACTCAAAAATTACCTCAAAATGGATCAAATATCTAAATATAAGGGGCAAGACCATAAAGATCTTGGAAGAATATTTAGAGAAGCATCTAAAGGATAATTTATTAGGAAATGGTTTCATAAATTATACACCCAAAGCATGAGCATTGAAAGAAAAATAAATAAATGGGACCTCCTCAAAATTAAAAAAACATTTGCACCTCAGAAGTGTTTGTCAAGAAAGTGAAAAAGCAGCCTACACAATGGGAGAAAATGTTTAATAACCATATATCTGATAGGGGCCTAATATCTAGCATGTATTAAAAAATCCTAGACCTCAAAAATAAAAAGACAAACAACCCATTTAAAAACTGAGCAAGTGATTTGAAAATACACTTCTCCAAAGAAGAAATACAAATGGCTAAAAAAACACATGAAAAGATTCTCAACATCACTAGTTATCAGGGAAATGCAAATCAAAACTACATTGAGATATCATTTTAGATCCATTAGACTGGTGGCTATTAAAAAAAAATAACACAGAGGACTACAAGTGTTTACGAGGATCTGGAGGAAAGGGCACACTTATCCATTGCTGGTGGGAATGTATAATGGTGCAGCCATTATAAAAGAGAGTTTGGTGATTCTTCAGGAAGATAACTAGAGAACTGCCATATGATCCAGAAGTCCCACTTCTGTGTATATACCTAGAAGAATTAAAAGCAAGGACATAAACAGATATATGTACACCAATGTTCGTAGTGGCATTGTTCACCACTGCTAAAAAGTTGGAAACAACCGAAATTTCCATCAATGGATGAATGGATAAAAAAATTGTGGTATATACTTTCAATGGAATATAACTCAGCTGTAAGAAGGAAAGCAGTATTAACACATGGTATATCATGGATAAAACGTTTGAGTGAAGCAAGCCAGTCACTGAAGGCCAAATATTACATGATCTCAATGATAAGAATTAAGCAAATTGAGTGGACACACAGAGCTAGACGTTGGAAATTAGCTATACAGGAGACAGAAAGGGAGAAGTTTGAGTCAATGCCTAGATGTTTAAAATCTATGATAAGGTGGAATGGTGTAGCTGTGCAGTGGATGGGCATAACAGTGGTGCACTGATGCTTTGGGATTGGATGGTGCTGGTCTGTGAGGGGGTAAAGTAGGAAGGTTGGGTTGGACTGTCTAAGGAACTGGGGGGTGGTTTGGGGAAAGGAGTAGGTGATCTATGGGGATTTGTGGGTATGGGGTTGAAACTACAATGTTGGGTATGTTCTTTTGCCAAATATGGCAGTGAAGGGTTAGTGGTTTAAGGTATTTGATGTGGGGGCATGCAGGACAGTGTACACCTGGGACAGGATTCTAGGGAGGGTGTAGCGTTCATTTTGTCATAGTGTGTTGTATCAGTGGGTGGAAACCCACATAGTTAGTGGGAAGATATTGGACTCCCATCCTGGGGAGTCCTGCTATCACATCAAAAAGAGAGGCAGGAGTCTCTCAAGAACATAGGCAGTGCCTAATAGGGCAAAACATGTCTGTATGTCAAGCCCTCAATGTTGTTGTAAGTAACTAAGAATCATATCCTTCAATGAGTTAATTTTGGTGGTTACCATGGGTGCCAAGGAGAGGGGGAAGGAGGAATAGAATAGCTGGAACATGGGGCATTTTTTGGGAGTGATGGAATTGTTCTATATGATCTTCCAATGATCAACACAAAACATGCTGAATTTCATCAAATTCTATTAAAGTGAATTGTCCAAAATGTAAACCATACTGTAAGTTATTGACCATGGTTAATAGCAATGTTTCAATGTTTGTATATCAATTGTAACAAATGTACTATCCACATATAAAATGTTATTAACAGGGGAAAAGGGGAAAGGGAGAGGATGTTGGGTATATGTGAATCTCCTACATTCTCTACATGATTTTTCTGTAACCTAAATCTTCTTTGAATAAAAAAGGAACAAAAAAATAAGACACTGTACATACAAGACAACAGATCTTACAGTGATGAAAGATATAACATCAATTTTTAAACATTTTATCTTTTTATTATTTTTTAATATTTCAAACATTTTTAATTTTTAAAAAAATTGTATTTCATTTATTATTTGTAAAACTATCATATCATTTTCTATTAATTGTATTTGGTTATTTTTTTGGCTTCAATTATGAAGAAATTTTGGATCACAAAAGGGTTACAACTACAGCAAGGGAGGGTCGTTGGTGTGGGGTGTCAGAGCTGGGGGATGCATGGGAGGAGTTTCACCTGGGGCATAACTATAAGTCATATGAATGTGTTCAAGTGTTCATGGGGCATTGTAACAGTGGGTGGAGATTCACACAATACCCAAAAGAATATCAAATTCACATCCTGGGGAGCTCTTCCACATTCTCTAATGGGAATGAATTCCCCAAGTGCAGGGGCAGTAACTAGTGAAGGAAGATGGGCCCTTAATAGTGATGAGTACTTATGAAACTTTACTTTTGAAATTGAGTTACCTCCTGATAACTTCCTTGTTGATCAAATATGGCCTCTCTCTATGCCAAACACAGATTATAAATACATTCCCTTCACTCCAGCATGGGACATGACTCCTGGAGATGAGCCTCTCTGGCACTGAGGGAGTACTACCAAGCACCAACCAGCAATGCAACTGGAAAAAGAACTTGACCAAAAGGAGAAAGGGTAAAGACAAATGAGTTTATGTGGTTAAGAGACTTCAAAGTGAGTTGGGAGGTCATTCCAGAGGTTACGCTTATGCATGTCTCATCAGGATCTCATTGACTAGCAAAGTAAATATTGCCTCAAATAGCAGGGCTACTGAGAGCTCTGGAGACACCCAGACACTATACACAGGGCAAACAGCTTGGGAGTTTGGCACCCTGCCAATGGGCCCTACTTTGAAATGTATGCTCTCCAGTGTGACAGAATTGGACTCATTTGTGGATTCCCTACACATAACTCTTCTGCCCTTTCTATTTGAACCTATAGTTAGTACTGGAGTGGATAGGTGTATGTCCACAAGACTTAAATCTTTGGGCTTTCTATGTGCTGGTTGGTCCCTGAATCTCAAAAGCATTGCAACACCTACTCTCCAGTTCATTGCACTCACCGAGGACAACTAACAAGGAGATGATGATGGACAATGACCATCACAAGGAACAGAGAAAGCCTACAACTGCCTAGCAAGATTTTCCCATCCATCTGCCCCATGGGATCTAAACCCCTTTCCAATTAGAGTCAAAGTGGACATCACCATCCCAGAATCCTCAGGATTTGAGAATGAATGATGGACCTGAATAGACTTACTGGTATTCTACTGTAGACTTATTTGATTCTTTCAATGAAAGAACTGTTATAGTTGATGTGGAGATAGTGGCCAGTGGAGGTTCTGAGGGGAGGGAGAGGGAAAAACATGTGTAATATGGGGGCATTTTTAGGACTTGGGATTTGTCATGAATGACATTGCAATGACAGATACAGACCATTATATATCTTGTCATAAATTACAAAATTCTGAGTGATAGAATGTAAACTACATTTAAAGTATAATCCACACTCCAAAATGTGTTCATCAATTTTAAAAAATGTACCACACTAATGAATGATGTTGTTAATGTGAGAAAATGTGCAAGGGGTAGGAAACAGGGCAAAAAGGAATCCCCCCATATTTTTTATGTTATATTTATGTAATCTATGAATCTTTTTAAAAAATAAAAAAGTATATTATAAAAAAATAAAGTATGTATCAATAAAAAAGGTAGATTGTATAAATATGTGGAAATGTATAGTGATGGTGGTAGCACATTATAATGAGTATAACTGACACTCCTGATGTATAAATGCAATTGTGGGTGAAAGATGTCTAGGGAGGTTAATGCTAATTGAAAGAAAGCTAGAGGATAATCTAGGGACCATATAACAGTGATTTTGGTAGTAGATATGAATTATGATTAATAATATAATCACAAGAATTTCCTCTATTTCAAGGTGTTAAGAATATGGTGATACATATGAAAAATACAACTAATGTGACTTATGGACAATAGGTAATGGTAATATTTTAATATTTTTTAGCAAATGCAAGAAGGTACTATATCAAAAAATAACACCCATATGCTAGAATCACAATGCATATAGGAATCCCCTGTATTTTTATGTAACATTTATGTAATCTAAGTATATTTAAAAAAAATAAAAACATATATTTAAGAAAAAAAACACCCACATGCAAATGGAGCCTGGGCCCAGGGGGAAAATACATCTCAAAATGTAGATTTTTAAAACAATTATTTATTTTGCTTATGATTCTACATTTTGAGTTCAAGAATCCACTTTCAAGTTGGGTGACTCAAATGGCTAAGAAGTTGATCTAGGCTGTCAGCTGGGAGCTCAGCTTGCAATAAGTGCTAGGAGTCTCCATTTCTTCCCATAGGCTGCTTGGACTTTGTCACATGGTGGTTATGTAACTGTCTAATAAGTGTACTGTGAAGACATCTTCACTCAGGAGAGGGAACATTGGACGCAATCAGTCACTGATCCTTAGCAATTCTAAAATCCTACTTGGTAGTTTTTTTCCATTTCCTTGATTAAGACTCAGTAATACCCTCTTGGACTTGTTCTCTATGACCATTGCCTCTACCTTCTTAGTTACTCTTGCTAATTCGAAGATAAACTCTATTTCCAGCTGAGTAGACATCCCAATCTGTTTATTCCTTAATCCAATCTGATGATGCAAGCATTATGGGTGTTCTTGGAAGCTGATTTGGGTTCACATCATTAGACAAAATCAGAATTAAGAACTTCCCTGAGATAACTCCTTCCTTACCATTGGATACGTGCAAACCTGCTCTACAATAATACCTTAAACGTTCTTTGACTTCAATTTTTTTTGTGAGAATCTATGAAGTCTTCCTTCAAGATTTAAGGAGGGTCTTTTACTGTTGTAAGATTTTATAAGGATCTATCTAAAATTGTTGAGAGGCATTAACACAGGATTTTGCTTCCTCATCTAGTATTTGATATAATCCTTTCTCAAAATGAGACTGTTTTGTAGGGAGAAACAGCTTTATTTTTGTACCCAGAAACTCCTGGCTCCTTCTCTCTCTCTCTCTCTCTCTCTCTC
>JAQZBX010081993.1:0-13593 GCA_029593785.1 Cabassous unicinctus | reverse complement strand
CTTCCCAAAGCAGGGATGTGTTTTAAATTAGATGGTAAAAGAATACTGGACAACTTTTCATATTCAAGCTCTATTTAAGGTTCAGAATCAGAGGGTAATTTGAGCAAAGCAGGCCATCATTTTTGCTTCCCTCATTAAAATATCTGAATCAGAATATGCTCCTTAATCCTAATCCACTCAGGTAAACCATATCTCTTAAACTTTCTTAAAACAGGAAAACCTCTCAACTCATTTGAGTTACGTATTTTAAAACAAGCAAAAGTGACAGAACAACATGTTCTTGATCCCACAAGGAAAAGTAAAAATGTTACAGGTAGCAAAAACTGGGATCACTTAGGAAATATTAAAATTCAGCTACAGGCAAACTCAGGCTCTCTTTCACTAGCTTCATTCAAGTAATAATCATCCTAACTCCTCATTCACCAGTTTTCACTCAATTTTGTTTGTGGGTTTTTTTGCACTTATCATCTACACTTATAAAGAAAAGATGAAAACCATCCTATGGGCATGTTCTCTTCAAACTATCTAAATTGCAGCATTCAAGGTTAGCATTTCTGGGTCTGGTCATCTGCTTTTTTCTACATTTGGCAGACAACACCAGGTTCAAGCAGAACAATTTATAATATGAAATAAGAAACTACTTCACTTATTAAAAAGAGAGTAAAACTATCAGATGAAATGTTTCTAGTCATCCTTAACTAAAATTTGCAAGGGAACTGCAAATTCTTTCTTGGTAGTACAATAAATTCCCCTTGATCTAGAATTCGAGTAACCAGAACCCTTAAGAATCAAGGGTGCTTGGTGTGATAGCACCAGCATTTCCATTAGCATCCCCCTTTTTTTCTTTGATTATCCAGAGCCACTCATTGTAAAATACCCAATTTACTTAAGAACTGCTTTTATAGAAGAAAAAAGAAGCACTACATTAAATTTACATATCAATTGTAAGATCCACTCCAAATTGTGAAATATTCCTTACAGAGCACAAAGGACAACAGTGAAGAAGTGGCATTACTTCTTTAAGCAGGACTGCCACTGGAATGCAAATCCAGAGGGCACCAGCCTCATCCCTGGCTACCCATATGGAACCCCCTGCAGATGTCCAGTGCACAACCTCCAGCAAACCTATTGCTGAGCCAAAGTTTTCTCATATGTAAAATGACAAGACACAGAAAGTGAGACTTAATCTTTTGGAAGTAGGGCACAGTCATTTTTAAGAATGCATCAAAAATTATGGCTGCTATGCCCTGAAAATTATTCTTGCTCACAAACATGTTCATTTCATTTCTGAGGTATCATAGACTCTCTCAAGCTTTTCCCTGAACCCAACTAAGGAACCTTTTTAAGAGAAAACTGCTACAGTCTTTTCTAGCTGTACCAAGTTCCAAAATGATTGTTTAATTCTTTTGAATGTCCCCCAAAACCTTGATTCAAATATTACCTTTAAAGTATGCCAAGAACAATTCAATCCAATCCATATCACTGTATCTCAAAGAGTACACTGCACACAGATCACCTGCCTTAATTGTTGCTACAATGCTTGCTAAAAATGCAGATTCCTGACTTCAATTCTGAGTGCAATGTATTACTTTCTTTCAGTGTGGCACCCAGAACCTTACTTTTCTAAAGCACTAGTGATCATCAGGCTACTAAAGCCTGTGGACAACCATTCAACATGCTTATTTTTGTTCACTCTTTTACACGCAGCACCTACAACAGTAATGCTCATATAAATAGTGACTGGATCAACTAACAAATTGCACCCCTACAGGACTGATATCCAACAGCCTGCATGAACCTATCCCAGTATGGATCACAATTATAATTAATGTTTCATCTAGAAAAATACTTGCTAAATGTCAATCCACCCCCTCCCCACAGATCATAATGTTACCAGATTTAATCTAGGTTCTTGACTTATGCTGCAGAAATGAATTTCAGAGCACATCAGGTTATTTGGGCCAATAATTTATTAAGGTAGGGAGAGAAGGAAATGGGAGAAAAAAGCAGATCTTGGGTCCCTGGTAGAGAGTAAGGGGCTGAAAAGTGATAAAGAGGGCTGATTTATAGACTACAATTTCCCATTATGTATTATAAATGCCCAGGTTTTACTTGTGTGTTGATCCATGTAGGGGGAACATGGTGAAAGCAGGGCACAGAAGTCACAAGGGCCAAGAGCAGCAGGTTGGGAGCCAGGAGCAGGGAGCATGGGCAGTGGCAGGAGAAGGAGCAGGAGGGATTTGACCTTTGTATCTCCTTTTTTAAACTGTTCATTATTCCACCCATTTGCTAATGGCTTGTGAGGAGTCCCAGGTATTTGCTGTTTTGATTGGTTACCCCACCAATCAATCCCCCAGGTGGGGCCAATGATAATGTCCCTAGGAGAATATCCAGAGCTTCTACTGGGAATATCTGGGAATTCCATTTTGGGTGGTGGAAATCTCACAAGGTCTTCCAGCAGCCATCTTGGGGTATCAGTGTCCACATAGACCTCTTTTCAAGTTCCAGATCCATCTATTGGTTCCCTATCTTACTAGCTGGCTTCAGTAAGATCCCTGAGGACAAGTCCTGTGTCTGTCTTCTTAGCACATGATGCATGCAATGCATGTGTGTCTTGAATTTCTACCACCATTGGTGTAGCTACACATATTTTATTTCAGGTATTTTTTGAAAACTGGCAAATATATATAAAAAGTAAAAACTTTAACAGGAATATTTCACTATTCAAAACCCTACACTCTTTACCATTTTAGATAAACAACAATTTACTAGAGTATAACTGTTTCCTTCAAAGCACACCCACTCAGTTTTACTGGCTGAAATTGGGTAGAAAGTCTGCAAACTTAAAATCACACACAGAAACAAGCAAATGGATGAGGAAAAATAACATCAACATGAAGGGATGGGATTCCTGGTAAGAGCTAAGTCCCAACATTGAGTAGAGATAATTAACAATAGTCAGGAGACAAGTCATCAAGTTCCTTGACAAACTTGGTTTTTGTGTAGTGGTTGGTTTTTCCCTCCAAGCAAAAGACTATATTTTAACAAAGCAATAAAACCCTCCAAATACTCAACAAGGTAGAGAGACTCTCCAGTGAGAAGAGGTAAAGACCCAGGCATTGACTAGAAATGCACTAATTAATGGTCTTAGAGAATACTAATTCCTACCTCCTATTCGAAATGGATTTTTTAAAGAGGCCCTTGGTCACTCAAAAAAATTTACCACCTTCTTCTATTTTGACAATTTATTTTTGGATCTCATTAGTAACTATTTTATAGCATGGCTTATGCTTGGAATCGGGCAATGAAAACAACAGTTTTGCCATAAAAGACAGCTGCTTCCTATATATTCCTATAAATTATATCAGCTTATTTTACTAATAAAAACACAACTTTCTCCCCAGCAGTTGCAAAGGAGAAAGTTTTTAACATTCTGGTCTCTCACATCTCATCAAATCTATGCACAAAGGGTTGGCGAGCAGAAAAGAGGGTCTGCTTTTTGTTGTAGTGGTTGTTTTTCCAAAATCTATTAACTGGAGTTTGGAAAACTCAGTTGATACTTCAAAGCATTAGACCTAGAAATGACGGGGAATAATTCCTAATGGGATCCTAAAACATCAATGAGACAGTAGCTTCATAATACTATTTTTTTTTGTATTTGTTTATGTTTTCGTTCTCTTTTATAATACTACTTTTAAAACCTGGAATTTCTTAAATAATAAAATATAACTTACTTAGAGATGTCAAGGAAAATTTTTAAGTTCTGCTCCACTTCAAAGGCTTTTCTGTCAATGTGAATGAAATGGGATTCCCCGTGCCCTCCCCCTATTATGTAGTTTCCTTTGCTTGCAACTCCACAGTTTTCTCCTTTATTCTCAGCCATGACTGAAACATTGCATGCAAGACTTGCTGGCCTGCCTCATGGCTTTCTATGCTTAGAATAAAAAAATGTTTTTAGCTGATGATTGACTCCCAGCAGCTTGACTATATGAAGAAAAAAAAAATGTCACCAAGGAAAACTGCTCTAACAATACATGCCTCCCAAAGCTTGAAGTTTCATAGGTAAATGGAGGCATAAACTTTCCTTCCTGAAAGCAAACAGGGCTTTTTCCCACTCAACTATCCCTGAACCTTCTGTAACTTCCCTAAGGCCTAAACCCAGGGCACAATTAACTCCAGACCCCATTTAAAATCTAATCCTCCTACTAGCAACCTGCCTGCTGGTGGGTCTTTTCTTTATAAATTATGAATTTGAACTTGCATCACTCCCCTACAAAACAGGACATGTAAAGTTTCCTGTAACCACCGACCAGGTAAAGCAGCACCTACGGTCTCCACGTGAAAGTTAATAAAAGAAAAACTGCAACATTGACTAAATTTAAGAATTCTTATTGGGAACTACATTTTTAAACAGCACTTTCATACAAAAAGTCTCAAGCCTCCCTCTCTTTCCATTACCTAGAGCTGCAATGGGGGGAGGGGAGAAACACCCAAAACAGAAACTATAATCTTTTGTAATCTTTACAAAGATCCATTCCCATTTATCGTAGCTGTTTTTATTTGGCTATGTGGCTATGGCCATTTTTTTTTTTTTTAACTCTCTCTCATTCTGCTCTTTCACGTTAGGTTACCTTCATGTTATTGTTTCCTCCAATGGTATCAATGTTATGTTTTTTTCACACCTTTAACCACTTTTCTCCACACTCCCAATCCCCAGCTTGCCCTTCCTGACTCTGCATCTTAATTTCATGCTCGTTTTTGCTCTCTGCTGTGGCATTTACAGTCAATTCATTAGCAAGGGATCTGCTTCCCTGTGCAGCGTCTTCTGGCCCTGTGCTGGCACCACATCCGTCATCATTACATCAGGGCTGAGGAAGTCCATGCTGATTGCTTCCAGCACCTGGTGTGTGCCAATCATTATGCAAGCAAACATAGCATGTTTAATTTTTCAGAAATGGCTTTGGGTATTTGGGGTCCGAGGAGGGGTGCTTCCAGGCACCGCTTTGATCCACATTCCTGGAAACAGCCTTTAAGGAGAAAATTCATCTCAAGCAGCAAAGGCCTGGGAAAGTGAAGACACAAGGAGAAGCCTCCAGAACCATCAGAACCTGGCACTGCCTCTCAGGGGGAAAGCAGCCCTTATCAATTTTTATCAAATTGGTTACCCTGCTCCTTGGGAATATATACAGGCATTAGAAACCTCTATCTACAGTTGGCCCAGCAGAATGTCTGGGAGACAGTTGAAGGGAGCAAATATTGTTAGCAGCTGAGTTCAACTTTCCAGGTATTCTGCAATGCAACACCTGGCACAACACATGGTAATTAAACACTGCTTTCACAGGGGAACACTTGGAAAATCTCCACAAAACCAATCAGTGTGTGCTTCATTCACAAAACTTTTAATTCACTCTATTAACCTCACCCCCCAAATGTTTTTTTTTTTCTTCATTAGCTGTAAGAGATTTGGGTGTTGGGACTGGGTAGGGAACAGATGCATGGCTTCCTAGTCTCTCAGTTGAGTTCCAAAGTTCAATCTTAACCACCAGAGGCTTTATGTAGTAAGCAGAGGGCATGGCAAAAAAAAAAAATGATCATACTGGGAAAATGTGCAAAAACCAGACTTTCTTCACCTTGCAGATCTCTTCAGTAGAACCTCTGAAGCACAAGGAATGCAGGATTCCTTTATTGTTTTAACATTTATATTTCTCAAAAAAAAAAAACACCATTGCTAAAGCACAGGTTTAAAATGATGATTGAACTGTGTAGCCATTGGCCAATTTAATGTAATTATGAATTCCAAAAATATAATTGGATCATGCTTTTAAACTGATCTGTTAATCTGGACATGATTAAGTTATGATTAGGGCATTGACTGGGCCATGTCAGTAGGGCATTGAGCCCCACCCCTTGGTGGGTGGGGAGTCACATATAAAAGGCATGGCAAGAACAGAGTTGAAGCAGTTTTTTGAGAAGCAGTTTTGATGTTGGAAAGAAGGCCCCAGGAGAAGAGAAGCGAGCCTCTAACCTGATCGCCTAGAGTTGACCTTGTGGATGAAACAGGAGCCAAGCCCAGAGAGAAATGCAGCCCCAGGAAGAGAGGAACCCCAGAAGCCTGAACCCTGGCAAAAGCCAGCAGCTGTCTTGCTTTAACACGTGGCAATGTACTGTGGTGAGAGAAGAAACTTAACACTTTATGGTCTGGTATCTGTGGACTTCTACCCCAAGTAAATACCCCTTATAAAAACCAACCCATTTTTGGTATTTTACATTAGCACCCCATTGGCTGACTAATACAAACTGTATAAAATGACTTTCTAATCTAGGGTGAAATGAAGCAACAGTTATAAAGGGATAAGGCATCCTTTCTGAAGGACAGACTACTTAATTTATATCCCTAATCCAGTTGGTTTATTATTAAGTTGCCTAAACTTTGGTAGTAATTCTCTTTGATTGTTTTCTTGATGCATTTAAAGATTTAAAACAAAGGAAGTTAAAAGCTTGATGAATGATGATCTGATCAGCTCCTGATAAGTTAAAACAGCTACTGGCTATGAGGGATAACAAATGCTGAAGACCCTCCAGTAGGCAAAGCCATGCTTTTCATAGCACCCATAATTAGGCCCTGCATGGGATATTATTCTTTGTATCTTACAGAACTATTGATTACATGTAATAAGGCTTTCTTCCAGAGCAATCACATTTATTTATACCTCCCTGTTTATTTATAAACTGAAAGAGCTCCCTAATGTTCTAATGTTTTAAAAGTTCAGATTCCACTGTCAGGGGAAACCATTTCATGTAAGGATTTTGAAGCAGAATTCCTGTATCACTGAAGAGTCACTTCTCATGCTTTATTACAAGCAGATAGGTGCTACTCCAAGAAGCTACTGTTGAAGCAACTGCTTTAGGTAAAGTTCCTGTTAAATATTTACACCCTACCATAGCTATTAATATTAAATGAAGAGAAGTTTACAAAATGAAAAAGCACAGACTTATGTTGAAGATAACTTTGATCAATTCTGGAAGGTAAAAGTCACCTGAGTTCCAATAAGCAAAATTTAGGCAATTTAAAATATTTCATTGGAGTTCACATAAGCATGCTAACTTATAGAAAATTTCTTATAGGTCTGTAATCTGGTCAACATTTCCTTGTGTTCAAAACATCTTTCTGCACTTAAAATCAATTAGGTATGCATAACCTTTGCTACAGACCAACAGATTTCCAAGATCTCTAAGGGCTTTCTCTTCTCTTCCCTGTCTGCACCACCTTTCCTTTACTGCAAAAAAAGCAGCCAAACTTCTTAAGTTCTTCATGAACCCTGCATGTATTTCTACCTAAAGCATGTTTAAATGTATACTTGCTTTACCCTTACATATGATTTTTTCCCCAAGCATCAGGAAAACCCCAAGCCTTAACTGCAAATGAGAAATCTGCTCTCTGTCCAAGTTGCTACAAGCAGTCTTCAAGCCTAGAGTTCCCCAAATCTGATGCCTATTGTTTTTCAATCTTTTTTCCCTACATTTCTGATGCTCCAAAGTCTCAGAAAAGTGGTATACATGATAGAAGACACCAAAAGGAAACAGAGTGAGGGGAAATAGTTGTCTCACTAAAGATTCAGTGAGTTTGGTTTTATGTAATTAACTAGATCTAAAATTTTAAGAAATCCACATATTTAACTTCAGCTAGTGAAAAGCTTGTTTGTCATAAAGTCATCATTATTGCTATAAGAATCAAAATCACAAATGACATTTTTGTGGGCCAGTTTTAGTTTTCTGCCATGTGCATTTAAAAGAAAAGATCATCAGCCACTCTGACATTTTTCTGCTGCCAGTAGTACTTTATTAGAAACATTTGAGGAGTGTTTAGGCCTCTATTTAATAACTCTTACCATTTCTGAGCTTTGCAAAACTATAAAATATGGATCCAGTGCACTTTAGTTAAGCTTCCCAAAAGGTGCCCTGTATTGCAGGTCCCATTAAAGAATGAGCAATAACATGAAGCAATCTGGCATCCCCACTTCCTGCAGGTTTGCCAGATACAGCCAATCCTTCTCAGGCAGAAAATGAAATCTACTTGTCAATTATCAGTCAACAGATTGACTAAACTCATGAACACTGTATTTTCCTTAAATCCACAAACATCACAAAAACATCATGACTGATCAAATGTGTCCCCTGTGGCATTTCACTAAGGCTTACAGGAATTAAAATTTCTATTACATTTTCAAGGGGAAAAAGCTAAATTCAAAAATTATCATTACAGAACTTACATAACTTTTGGTTCCTAGAATCATGTGCATCTTTGCAGTAAAGCTTAAGAGGCTAGAGTGCACATTCTATCACAAGCAATTTACTTTTAAACCATCACAAATATTAGGCCAACCTGTTGGGTGTTGAGATCAGCTGTGGATATCTCAAAAGTACTTAACATATTTTTGGTCAAGTATTGTTCATCATACTTTATCCTTCTAGGTTTTAACCTTTTGGTTATTGAATCTTAGGTGCAATTTTAAAAACAAATTTTTCACAAATTTAAGAATTTTCATTTAAGATTTACTCCAAAATCCACTTATCCTATAAACTTTGCTTATTCATAGACAGAATTCTTCAGCTGTCTTATTTTTCTCTCCTTACCCCTCTGCCCCCCAAAAAACCCATATAAGCTCCATGGTAGCAAAACTTCCAATCAAAGCTACTACAAACTGCATACCCTCCCAATTAAACTCCTTCATATGGAAATTCATTTTAACATTCACAGTTCAAAACAGGAGATCCTATCCTGAGGTGAGGTAACCTGACCCACATTTCTGGATACTCAATTTCAGATTTCCATACACCTTAGTTCATTAAGTTTTCTCAGTACTTAAGCTGCTGGATGAGGTTTCCTTACATGCAGAAAACTTTCTTGAGACTGAATTATTCTTTTCAAAAAGTCACAGAATGAAATCAATAATATGGCTTAACAGCCTCATTCCTTATTACAGTTTGAGACTTACCCTTCATTTAAATTGTGTGTTTTCAGTCTCTTTTTGTAAAACCAAGTCTGTCAGGTAAAGCACTCTGGAGTCTTGTTTAAGTAGGTTATGCAATCTTCAAAAAAAAAGTCTACTGTAAAGTTACAAATGTCCACATGAAAATAAGCAAATAAAATGCCACACTCCCTTCTGAAGTTATCCCAATAGAGAGGTAAATGAAACTGGACTTATGTCCCATTATTTAATTAATTTCATTTCTGTGGCATAAAAATTACACAAACATACCATCAAATGCTTATGTTTAAAACACACTCCTGTGCCACCCTACCCCCACACAACCCTCTCCAAAAAAAACTAAAAGGTAAAGAAAAGAAAAGCTCCTGTAGCTGTTTCAGGCAGCAATCAATCCAATTTACTGCAGGTAAAATTTATATGTACAGTGCATGCCACAACAAAACCACAGTATGATGCCAATTGGGCCCTTAAGAAAGGTTCCCCCTAAATCTCTGGAAAGGAGCTTTAAAAGAAAGCAAGCATTACAGTCAGCTAGAAGATAGAGAGGGGACTTACCTCAAACCCGGCTAAGCAGATATCAGAGCAGTAATTCTACAAGTCCACAGAGTCCACTTTCAAAGCTCTAAGGGTGTTAAGAAGTTCTGGGCAGCATGGCCTGAAGGCAGCGCTAATACACTGATGAATAATGACTGGGCCCAGGCAGACAATGAATTTGGGGCTTGAAAACTCACAGAAGCCAGGCAGACAATGAATTTGGGGCTTGAAAACTCACAGAAGCCAGGCAGTACTTTCACAAATGGGCCTTCACAATTTCATTCATTGAACAAACTTTAAGCACAAAATTGGCTTGGGTTGACTTGGGAATTAGACAACAAGTTGTTGGACAATGATGTAAGTATTTTCCTTTTAAATTATGACTCCTATGAAAAATGCAAATGCACCATCTATATGGGCCCAACTATAGAAACTACAAATGCAGATGTGGAATTCAACATAGGCTTTGCCTTTCTGGAGGGGGTTGAAATTTTCCAATGCCACCTTATTAAAATAATAATGGCTTATTCATTCAGCTTCTTTAGAAAGCCATACATTTTCTGGGACATTCTGTCAGGTTGAAATATACATACACGGAACATAAACACTTTCATGTTAAAAAAAAAGAAAAAAAACACCAAACATGGTAATGAGTAGCTAAGAAATTTGGCACTAAAATCTAATGCTTTTTAGAATTACAAGTGGAAAAAGCTGAATTGTTTATGGGTTAGGCAAAGGGGAAAAAAGTGCCATAAAAAAACTGAAATACCATATAAAGTTTGTAATCAGTGGCACTTATGAACACATTTAGCATCCCATTTCTTTAAAATTGCTCCCCTCCCTCTTCCCCAAGTAACTAGCCTTTTGATATAAAAATATTTTTGGTAATTTTTACAGAGACAATGAACTATCTAAAGTGTCTCTAAATTAACAAGTACCACTTACTCCAAACAGCATTGCCTTTAGTGGCTCCTAAAAACTTAAAGGATCTTAAAACAGGAAACAGTGAGCTCATAAAACTGTTGTTGGAGCCAGGAACCCATAGCATATTTAATCTGCAAAATGTGGGAGTTTACAGTGATTTCAGCAAGATCTGAGGCATGCTCTCAAGGTTTGCTGGGATCTGGGATTAGGGGTTTGATAAGAACCTCTACTGCCCATGGACATGTTTATCTTCTGCAGTTAAACACAAATGCATAGAGACATTTGACTGCTGCTTGGTATTACTGCTTGAGTTATATATAGAAGCTTTGCAGCTCCTTTTGCTGTCAATATATCAAACTTTTTTTTAAAAAGCCACCAAAGTGTGAAATTTCATTTAAAGTTTCACCCATCTACAGCTTTATTTCACAGGACCATCAAATAAAAGTAAAGATGAAAAATACACTGCAAGCACTTGAAAAAGTTTGCAGGTTCCCTTGCCCTGTTATTGTTTACTCTGTCTCTTTTTATTTGTTTTGAAATTAGAACAAATCAATCCTCATCTAGAAAAATGACAACAGTAAGTGGTAGGGCAACATCTACTATCCTTTATTTAAAAGACAACTTGAAGTCATTATTAGAATAGAATCTTTTAACAAATATATATATATTGAATCAAAAAGATATAGACAAATATATATATATATCTATCTTCCTCTATAGTCATTACAGCATTTTAGTTGTGTCTCATGATATAAATTGGCAGGAAATTTCTTGAATATTTCAAAACAAATCAGACCAACTACAGAACACAAATATCAGCAAAACTAAAACCACCTTCAAATAATTCTTTAGCTAGGGATTTACAACAATTGTATAAAGAAGAAAAGTCTGACTTTTAAGAAAATCTACTATAGTCTAAAAGCAATAACATTCCATTACCAAGGTTTTTCTGAGGATTTCATGACTCATTGATTTACTTTTACTTCAAGATGGGGTTTTCTTAGTACATTACTGTCTCCATATAACTGAGTGTATTCAATAACAATCATTAAATTGTTTCCTTTCATAAACTCCAGAACCCACCCTCCCCCCCCCCAAAAAAAAAGTGGAGTGTAGGAAGTTATTGGTAAGCAGGATACCTTACCTCTAAATGGCTAAGCCCAGAGGAAGTCTGAAACCTTTACAGCATGCAGATAATTAAGGAAACTCAACTGGACAAGAAACAAAGGGAAGTTCAACTTGTAGACTTAGGCAGCAAATTGATAAATTAACAGTTCTTGCATTAAAAAGTAATGAAATAACTCAACTGAGTCATTTTTCATTAATACTGAATTTTCTCATTTCTATGTCCTTTGAAAATTAGATATGCCATAAAAATGTGTTTATTTCAGCAGCATTCAATCAAGGAACACAAACATGTCAAAGGAACAGAGATTTGGTAGGTAGCTGAGTTGGACCTACTAGCCTATTATCAGTAAATAATATAATCTATGATTTTTAAAATGTTCGTGCATATGTGTAATTTCACTAGGCACCTCTCACATTGGACTTGTTCATACATCTTAAACAAAAGCTTCACTGGGCTGACTTTAAGAATTATATACACTGAAAGGATCTCCCGTTAGGCAAGGAGTTTCTAATTAAACAGCTTTTAATATAAAATACACTCTCTTCCCCCTTAAGTATGCTATCACAACTAATTTAAATGTTGATTCATGTTTGCTTTGGGTTTGATTATACTCCAACTCACCAAAAGTATTTGTGTACCAGTCTGGGAGACCAGCACTTCCTACCATAAACATATTCTTTAGATATTTCATGCAGGTTACAGAGTAAAAACCAATCACAACTGCTTTAATAGATCCCAACTGAAATACAGCTCTGCTTTAGAAAAATGAAGAGATTTTTGAGGTTTTTACACTATTTTAAAATGTAGCATTTTCCTCCTTCAAAATAACCTTGACATATAATTAAGAAACTGTCAGACTATTATTAATTTAAAACCTAAATGAAATAATTACAGAAATCAATCAATAAGGCACCTATTGAAATTATAGAAGAATTACATAAATACTCAAAATTAATACTTTAGGCCAATTCTTGAAGATTTCAGTTTATAATATACTAAGACATCAAACAACATAAAAAGTTAACATGGAGACATTAATAGCTCCTTCCTTAAATAGACTTAAATGAGATCATTTTAGATAGCCTATGGCAGAGGCCCACCACCAGCCTTGCCCAAATCACTCACGCTAGACCTCTTTTAAAAGTTCATTTATTTCCACCAGGCACATATTTCAGGGATTTTAAAAAGTACCTCATCCAAATTCTATATAAAACCACATTTGGGGAAAAGGCCTAATTATTGTGAATTTCCATTAAAGTTCATAGTGTGCTCTGGAAAGACTAATTGGGGACGAGAGGGAGGACAGGAAAAGGAGAGCAGGAGGTGTTTTTAAAACTAATAATGCCAGGGGGGTTAATAGCAGTACCCATGTATTTGCACAGTACCTGGCCCTCCATACCTCTGACTAAAGTGTTCTTTTACTTGGAGAAGCGAACAGCCCATCATTTCAAACTGAAATGGCAGCTGGAAAATGTGAAAGGGCTGGCAAAGAGCTGGGAGAAAATGTCTTACATAAATATATGTACATGTAAACTGGCAGAGGGCCATGAACACTGTATCCAAGGCCAGAATTGATTCGGAAGTCTACACCAAAGAAAAGAGAAGTTGCCAGGCAGGCAGAGAGGAGCAGAGGATACTCCCCTTAATCCTTTCTTTCTACATCGGGTCACCACATGAAGTCTGAGGTTCAGCCTCTCTCAAGTGAGGGTATCTTATGGAACAAGGGGCAATCGGGAACATAAGCACAAAGTTCAAGAAAGGATACAGGGTCATGGTGTGGAGTTGAGCTTCAGCATCTATCATTCTGCTTAAAATCGCTTCACCACCTCTCCACGTTTGGGGTAAATATTTACTCCCTGTCCACTGCCTCTGTCCCATTTTTCCCACTGCAACTCCAGAAAGTAACTGTCCCCTGCAGAGTGATTCATTCCTAAATCTGCTCTTAAAAAAGTGGCCTCTCAAATGAGTATTGCAGGGCCAAGGGTTTCCCTCTCCTCCTTGCAGCTTCTAATGGTA
>JAQZBX010081992.1:0-13596 GCA_029593785.1 Cabassous unicinctus | reverse complement strand
AGATACAGCTAGTAATTAGTTAAGCTGGATTTGAATACACATCTCTTAGGCAAGAACAAGATCAGTAACCAAACAGTTGCTAAAAATAGCTTGTGTTCTTAATAACTTTGCTAAACAGTTTTAAAGAAAATGTCATGCTCTGTATGCTTTAAACGTGGCATTCTGAGATTGTGATTTAATCAGTGCAGAGTGGGGCTCTGGCATTGTTATATTTTCAACATTCCCCACATGAGTCTTATTGTTAGCTGTGATTGAAATTCATTGATATGCTTAATGATTAAAGTAATTTCATTTTTCCTCAAAATTTTAATAAAAACTCTTTGAAATCCA
Organism: Cabassous unicinctus; assembly: GCA_029593785.1. NCBI lineage: Eukaryota > Metazoa > Chordata > Mammalia > Cingulata > Chlamyphoridae > Cabassous > Cabassous unicinctus. The sequence continues at coordinate 13,266 of JAQZBX010081992.1, read as the reverse complement.
CAAACCAACATCATTATTTGCTACTGTCATTCTTTAAGCTTTACAGATAAATCAGGTAATAGGACTCAGCTGCATTAAGCTTTGTCCTCTCATTTGAGGACTGATGCTTGAAGAAACAAAAATATGTGATAGCTAGAAATAAAATGAAAGTTTGCTTGTATAAACCAAAACCAGGTTTATGCATTAAGCTATTGTTTTTGTTTGTTTGTTTGTTTGTTTTTCTCACTGGGGAATATAAGAGGTTGAACCTGGACTGGCTGGCAGTAAAATGCCAAAATTTGGTATTATATTACTTAAAACCTCTTGAGAGAGTAAATCCTGAAAATAAGGAATAACAAATGCAAGGAAGTAGGAATAATAGGAGAGAAATAAAGGGGCAAAGAAAGTGCTGAATAAAACTTTGACTCTCAAAACCTACTCCTATGTAGTAGATGGCATCTTTTTTGATTCCAACTCCTTTTTAATAATTCATTTAAGGAAGTTATAAGCTCTTTCAGAGAATATTTTTCAGTGTGAAAATATTTACTTGAAAATTTAAAACATATTACAATAACATGAAAGAATAAAATATCTAGAAATAAGTTTAAGGAGGAGAAAGAATTGTATGCTGAAAACTATAAAACATTGTTCAAAGAAATGTAGAAGACCCAAATAAATGTAAAGACATCCCATGTTCATGGATTGGAAGACTTGATATTGCTAAGATGTCAATACTGCTCAAAGCAATCTATGGGTTCAATACAATTCCTATTAAAATTCCTATTAAAATTCCAACAGCCTTTTTTTTTGCAGAAATGACAAGCTGATCTTCAAATTCATATGGAATTGCAAGGGGCCCTGAAGAGACAAAACCATTTTGAAAAAGAACAAGTCTCACACTTTCCATTTTCAAAACTTACTGTAAAGCTGTAGTAATCAAAACAGTGTGGAACTGGCATAATGATAGATATATAGACCAATGGAATTGAATTGAGAGTCGAGAAATAGTCCCATGTATCTATGGCCAATTGGTTTTTGACACGGTGTCATTTTGGACAAAGTGCCAAGTATATTCAAAATATGCTTGGAAAATTGAATTTTCACATGCAAAAGAATGAAGTTGGATCCCTACTTCACACCATATTAAAAAATTAACTCAAAATGGATCAAGGACTTAAATAGAAGAGCTAAAACCATTTTAAAAATCCTGGAAGAAAATATAAGGGAATATCTTCATGACTTGGATTTGACAATGGATTTTTAAACGACACCAAAAGCATGAGCAACAAAAGAAAAAAAAATAGATTATCAAAATTAACATTTGTGCATCAAAGGACATTATCAAGAAAGTGAAAAAACAATTTACAGAGTAGGAGCATGTAGTGGTCTCATATATTCTGATATACTTTAATATCCAGAATATATAAAGAACTCCTACAACTCAACAACAAAAACACAAACAACCCAATCAGAAAGAAAATGGGCAAAGGACTTGAATAGACTTTTTCCCAAGGAAGATACACAAATGACCAATAAGCACATGAAAAGATGCTCAATATCATTGGCCATTAGGGAAATTTAAACAATAAACCACAGAATTAGATGCCATTTCATATGCACTAGAATGGCTATTATTAAAAAGAAATAAACGATAACCCAGTGCTTGCAAGGATGTGGAGAATTTGGAACCCTTATGCATTGCTGGTGGGAATGTAAAATGGTACAGCTGCTTTGGACAACAATTTATTGGTTCCTCAAAAAATTCAACATAGAATTACTATATGACCCAGCAATTCCACTCCTAGATATAAACCCCAAAGAAATGAAAGCAGGGACTCAAACAGATACTTGTACACCAATGTTCATAGCAGCATTATTCACAATAACCAAAAGGTGAAACAACCCAAGTGTCTATCAACAGATAAATGTATATGTATATGTATACACACACACATTGGAATATTATTCAGCCATAAAAAGTAATGAAATTTTGATACATTCTACAACATAGATGAACTTTAAAACATTATGCTAAGTGAAAAAAGCTAAACACAAAGGACAAATATTGTGTGATTCTAATTATATGAAATATCTAGAATAAATAAGTTCATAGAGACTGAAAGAAGATTAGAGGTTAGCAGGCGTTGGGGAGGGGAGGAAAAGGAGTAATTGCTTAATGGGTACAGAGTTTTTGTTTGGGGTGATGAAAAAATTTTGTTAATGAATGTTGTTAATGGGAGAAAACATTGTAAATGCAATTAATGCCTCTGAATTGTACACTTAGAAATGATTAAAATGGCAAAGTTTATGATATATGTATAAAACCACAATACATTTAAAAAATTAACATAAATGTAATTTGCTGATTCATTCTGATATTATAGAAAATTTGTAATTGAAGACTATTTGAAACAGTGTCAACATGAGACTTTATGGGTAGCATCTATATTTTCAGGAATAAGTCAAGGAAAAGGGCATACAGTATTTCTTTTTTTTAACTCTAGGAAAATATACTAGATACTGTCTTTTTTACTCATTCCACAAATAAAGATGTTTTAAAGGTAGCTCTATTCTTTTTCAAGACAAATGGAAATTTCCTCTGCATTTTGGCAGGCTTCAGGAACTAATTTGCAGATGAGCTGATCCATTGGAAAGTTTTTACATATGCACCTTAATATGTTTTCTAAAATGGAATTTTCTTTCATTGATTGCATAGAGTGCATTGCGATAGGCTTTAAGTATTTGAGATACTGAGTTGAGTTTTAAAAGAGATTGCTGGGTACCAGCTCCTCTTTTTTCAAGTTCTCTGCATATCTCATCTTCCTTTACTGCTCATCTTTCAAAATCCAGCTCACATATCACCCCTTCTGTGAAGTCTTCTTTGATTCTACTGAAGAAGCTAAATACCATTCCAGAATGATTATTTTTCTTTTGACGTGTCTCCTTCACCAAGAGATTACTAGCCGTGGCTCTGCCTTGGACTCTCTTTTTGTCTGCCATCTTGCAGTCCTTGGCACATACCAGTCTCTGAATAAATGTTGAATGAATAACTGAATGATTCATTTAGTCAGTGAGTTATTCAGCAGTTTGTCAGGCCACAAATCTTAAGGTGAAAACAAACCAATACTTTTTGAAGAATAATCACCATTGCATAAACTACTTGTTAAATTGGGAAAAGGGACAATGTTTCAACATTTAAAAAATTAAAATCAGACAAAAGTTGATTGATAAATGATGATTCCAGGCAATGTATATATATATTTAAAAAAAAAAAAACAGCCACAGCTGAGCAAGATTAAATATTTCAGTTCCTAGCTTTGAGAAGAATTATAGCTTCATATGATAAAAATGCTGTTAATGCTATCTAGTCCAACTCCCCACGTTTTGCATAAACATCTCCAGTCTCCTTATGCTCATTAACATGACACATGTCATTCCTGATTATTCCCCCGATCCCTATATAGTCAATATTTAACACCCTTGAGTCTTTCAGCCATTCGTTGTATGTTATGATTTCTATTCTCGTTACCTTCTTCTCATTCTTTGAACATTATAGTGTTTCTGGGTCATTATTCTATATCACAACACACAGCATGTCATTTGACCATTGCTGACCATAGTGGGGCTATCATCTCCTTAATTTTAGATACTGTTATTATGTTAACACTCTAAAATTTAATCTGATTTTTCAGTGCCTATATCACATGGTTAACTCATATTGACCTTACTGGAGATGCTATCTCTTACTATTCAAGGATGCACTAAGATATTATCTCATAATGATGTCAAAGAAGAAGCCAGAAATATCCAGTAAAAGAGAGTGCAAAAAAATTAACAAAAGGATGAATTAGATATTTAGACACAATACAATGGCTAATATATTATTTTAAAATGCTAAATCTTTATATTCTGCTACTTTCAGATTGCAGATGTGTTAAGCAAATTTTGGTAGTAGTATAGTTTCAGAACTACAATATAATATTTCTTTCAGTATTTTTAGCATTTTATTTCAATATTACATAACACTGTAAACAGTTTCTTAGAAACACCTATTTTTGTGATATTTGTGGTTTCTGTAAGGTTGGATGCATTCTTTTTATCTTTAGGGACAAAATTGTTTCAGTGAAATATGCCCTCAGTTTTATAATAAAAATTCAAGGAAAAATATGATTTATATAAAATAAAACTATATATTAGAAAACTTTACTGGAGTAAGTTTACTCTGGTCAACAAGTAATATATGTTAATTTCATTCCTTACTTTCTTGAATATTTCATAATTTAATGAATAAGTATATGCAGCATGTTTATTGATGTGACTGGTTATGTTTCCACCCAATTATTTGTGATATTTTTGCTTTCTGTTTAGATTGTAAAGATTGTAATTCCAAGACAGTTTTTACCTTGTTTTCTATTTTCTCTTATAGTATTCTATAGTGTTATTTTGCATACAAGGACCAAACTTTGTTACTGGAGATTGTTAACTGGGTTTGGGAATGTAGGGTATGTAGTACTTACCTTGCTCTTTTTATTTTTACAATTTTTAATTTTTTTTATTAGAAGTTGCAGGTTTACAGAAAAAACACATTCATAAAATACAGAGTTCCTGTATACCTCCCTATTATTAATATTTTGCATTAGTATGGGACAATTGTTAGAATTCATGGAAGAATATTTTATAATTGTACTATTAACTATAATCCATTGTTTACAATAGAATTCACTGTGTTGTGCAATCCTATTTTTCACTAAATTTTATTCTAGTGACATATATACAACCTAAATTTCCCCTTTTAACCATACTTAAATATAAAACCACATTTTAAATATAAAAATGTTGTTAATTATATCCACAATGTTGTGCTACCCTTTGCATTCATATGTACTGGTTAAACTATCTTAGAACTTACATAGATTTTCCTTTCAGGTCTTTGAACCTGTGACATTTATCATCATGTATTGGCTTGAGTTGGAAACTTAAGCCAGAAACTTGCTTTTTTTATATACACATGACTATAATTTGGTAATGTGACAATGGTGGTGACATCTGTATGAGACTTCATTGTTTGAAGAGCTAGGTTTTCTATAGATGGGGTAACCGAGTTAATTCTTTAATCATGGTTTTCAACTCATTTGAGCTGCTAAAAATTAAAATATGGCTGCAGATGTAGCTCCAGCAGTTGAGTGCCTGCTTCCCACATGGGATGTCCTGGGTTTGGTCCTGGTGCCTCCTAAAAACAAAAAACCAAACAAGCAAACAAATGAAAAAACCAGCTCAGGGGATCCCATGTGGTTCAATGGTTGAGCGTCGGCTTCCCAAATACAAGGTCCTCGGTTTGATCCCCGGCCCCGATACCTCACAAAAAATTTTTAAAAATTAAAAAATAAATAAGATAGAAGTCCCTATATTAAGATCACAAAGAATAAATATTTTCTATTGGATATATTTATTAAAGAACAACTCAAAAGCAGGAATTAAAGGAGTAGCTATATCTAGGAACAGTTGCATGTTTCTGACACTAATCTTCTATCAACCACTGCTTACATCCCCTCCTCACCCGAGATTTCATTCATCCTAAATTTTCACATTTCTACTTAAAGCCTACTAGGCATATATACAATTCCAATTGTGCTTTCAGACATTTTAGCTTCAGGTATTCTTTCAAAAGAATTTTTTTCTATTTTTAAGGCACCCATGATGTCCCAGGTTTGAAAGTCCCATTTACCTGGTTAAAATCCTTAACTTTGGAGTCAGATAGATGTGGCTTTAATATCTGCTCCACCATATACTCTGTGATTTGGTTCAGTTTTCTTAATCTCATGATCTTTGTTTCTAAAATAGGTAGACTTCATAGGGTTGTTAAGAGAAAGAGTTGTGACATTTTATGAAAAATGCAAATGTTTTGATTGTCATTAGTAGTAGATCAATAAAGAGTAATCATCAAAACTATACATTGTTATCCCAATCAAATTTCTCTTTATCATCCATTTGACAGTAACTCCCTGTCCTTTAGGATTGTCCTGAATGTAACTTTTGTTGTAAGCTTTCTTCACTGATGAAGCTGAGTTTTATTTTAGTTTGCTTCCTGCTAATCCTGAGGAATGTTCTCAGTTTACTTTTTGTACATTCATGATAAGCTCTTTGAGGATTTAGGGTTATGGCAGAGGTTTTTTTTTTCATTAGGTAGGTCAAATTAGAAAAAGAAAGATCATTGTTGTCCCTTCAAGACCTATGCTTAGCAGAGTGAATTCCCCTTAACTGTTTTTGTATTATTAATAAGTGAGATTTAAAATTTCCTATTGCTCACAAATCCCCATTTCTACCACCAGCACATATTTACATATTTTATACAATTTGTTCTCCTTGTAGTGACTGAATAACATATCTCCTCCTGCCTTTTCTCCCTCCCCATATCTCCTGCATCTACACACTTCTCTTTCCCCTTTACTCAGGTTTAAAAACATAGGTTTCTTAAAAGACCTATAAAGTATTTCTTCATAATATCCAATGATATCACTCATTCAACCAATGATGTATTGTGTGCTTACTGTCAAGGCTATTTTATGGAAAGAGCTCAATCTGGACCATATTACATGAGACAGATGCTATTATTTTGCTTTTTATTTCATGGCAAAATTTCTATAAAATATATTTTTAAAAGATTAGGGCCACTAAATAGGCCCAAGAAGTCATGATTCTTACCACTGGTTAATTCAGTTCATTTAGACAATTTGAATTTTTCCACTTCCCTTGAAAGCTCAAAGGAACACAATTTTGTCATGATAATATGACACTGACTTATCTTTTGATAAGAGTGTTAAAAGCAACCAGTCTGATGTACTCAGGGTTGGATAGCATGCCCTGATTATTGTTGACTAGTGACCTCTAAAACTTATTACATTTGAGCCCACTTAATATCAAGTCACCTAATGGAAGCACATTTCTTCCCACCAAATCATTTTGTACTAATTCAGTACAATTTTGCCCGTTTAATATCAATTGACACTAAACGATTTCCTGTGCAATGTCAATTGAAAATCACTGATTTCCTGCTAATACAGCACTTAGTGTCAATTTCTGTGTGCAGCAAAAGCATTTTTTCAATTAACTACACCATATAATTTTTTGTTTTTAGTTGTTTTCATGGCCTGATAATAGTTTTGTAAAACAAAGACATAAGAAGGAGAAAAAGATAACTTTCCTCCTTGGCATTAAATAATTTAAATCTAATGATTTTATTTTCAGTCTATAGGAGGTCAAATAGCTCATTGGAAAACTTTGGAATTTATCAAGTAGTGTGGTAGTAAATTGACATTAACATTAAATGGGATTGTGTGTTTTTGGATGTAGTGTATACAAACCTCTATGTAGAAATGTTTTGACAAACAAAAAAATCCTTACCAGTACCTCATCTAATGATTTAGCTCAAGAAGACCTATTTATTCTTCATGGAATACTTACTAATGAAAATATTCTTACTGTTGTAGAGGGATAAGCTCACTTAAGATATCCTCATATACTCTTACAAAAAGAGTATAGCAATAAACCTCCACTTATTCATGGAAATTGGGAAAGCTTTGTGCACTGGCACAGTTAGCAGGAGCACAGCTGCAGCTGTTCCTTTGATTAATGTCAGGTTTACTCAGCAAGTGCAAGTATTTTTATAATACTCAATACACACCCACCATTCTGGAGTAGTGGTGAGGAAAGGAGGAAATTAGATTTGACCCTCCCTGTCCTAGAGAATTATGTAAAGTATGTATATAAAAACATAGTACATTATTCAAAGGTATAAATAATATATATATATTGATTGTTTATTATAGTACTAAGATGTTTAAACAAAAACACTGTAAGATACCTAACTAGAATAGAACATGGCCCTTGCCCTAAAAACGGCTCCAAATCTGAGGAGAGAGAAAAGATGCATAAATGAGAAATCATTAAATAACAATAAATTTTGAGCAATATATTGCGCAACATGGTCTGTAAGTGGTATATGTCTGTAGATTTTTGGAATAATCAATGTATACCTGGAATACTCTAGGGTGACTCAATGAGCTGCACACTGAAGGAAGCTTCTGGCATGTCTTAGAAAGGAGGATTTGGACTCATTAAGTAGCTAGATCTTTTTCTTTTCTTTCAGCCTTCATGTACTGTTTGATCCTGACTTCCTCTTGACCTTAGCTCCATTTTGGAATAATACTCATTTTAACAATAATTCAAACTAGTATTTTTTAAATGTGTGCTATGTAATGGATATAATACTAAGCACTGGGGATGCAGAGAGATATAAAAGATGGCCCTTTCTCTTGAGTGGCTTTAATCATATGAGTGGGGTAACACATGTAGACAGCTAATATTAATATCATGAAGTACTATTTGATCATGTGCAGCAGTGTGCTATGGACAAACAAAGGAAAGGCACATAAGCTAGCCTAGAAACTCAGGAAAAACTTCTTGAATGAAGGGACATTTGAAATGATCCTTGAAAGATGAATAGGACATAGCTGGACAATGAGAGACAGAAGATCGCTTCTGTCAGAGGGAACTGCATGAGTAAAAGATGGAAAATAGAAACAACATGGTGTGTGTAGGAAGTCATTATACCTAAACATATATTTTACAAAGTTGGGATCCTAATGTATAAACTGCTTTGTAGTGCTTTCTTCATTTAACAGTATGTGTTGATCATGGCTTATAATTGCTACATGATATTCTGTCATATGTTGCAAATATTTGCTCTAAATTTATTGTTTGCTTTTTTATTTTGTTTGTTTTCTTATATAAAACTTTTTTGTGTGTGTGTGTGGTCAAATTTCTTTTTTTTTTTTTTTTAATGTTATTACTTTTTCCTTCATGGCATTTAATTTTGTTTTTACACTTAGAAAGACCTTCTCTAACCCCCAAAAATTCTCCTATATTTGCTTCTAGATCTTTTATGGTTTAATTGTTTACATATAACTCTTCAAACCATCTGGAATTTTATTTTGATATACAGTGTGAGATAGGCTCTAAATTTACTCTGTTCTAAATATTTAACCAGTTGTCCCAGCACCATCAATTGAAAAATCTATGTTTTCCCTGCTGATTTGAAATGCATTATTTATCATATGCTAAATACTTAATTTACAAATGGGTTTGTTTCCTGCCTTTCTACTCCATTTCCAGCCTATTTTTTTCTCTTGATTTCTATCAGTCTCTCTATTCTTTGCCTAGACTACACTATTTTAATTCTTGTGGCTTTTAAAATTCAGTTTAAACCTGACAACATCAGTTTCCTTTTATTATTCTTCATTTTGGAAGATTATTGGCTATCCTTGTCCATTTAATCTTCTATAAGAACTTTAGAATAATTTGGTCAATCCCCACCACCCCCATTTTATTGGAATTCTAATAGAGTTTGCATTACATTTTTCAATTGTTTTGGGGAGAATTGACATATAGATTTCCCATTGGAAGACGTCTTAATATATTCAAGATATTTTAAAACATTTCTTAGTAAAATTTTGACTTTTCCCATATATTTCACATAAATTTCTTGTAGTGTTCATTTCTATATATTTTATATTTATCATTGGTTATAATATACTGTGTTTTTCTGTTATGTTTTTCACTAGCTATCCTTGGTATAGTGGGAAAGCTTTTGATTTTTTTGTTATGTATTTTGCAAAGAAGCAACTTACTGACTTCTGTTATTAGTTCTAATATTTCCTCAATTTATGTTGAGCTTCTCATGTAAACTTTATCTTCTCAAATAGTGATAATTCTCTCTACTCCTCTCCCATATTTATATTTCTTTTTGTGTGTGTGTGGTATTGCTAGTACTTCTAAATTATGTCCAATAATAATAGGTGCTAGCAGATGGGTTTGTTTCTTTTAACCTCAGTGGGAAAACCTCTGGTGTTTTTCAAGTGCAGTGTTAACTTTTTAAGGTAGATATTCTTCAACATGTTAAAAGAGTTTATTCTAGTCATAATGTATTGAATTTTTATTTTTAAATTTAATAGTTGTTGATTTTGATCAGATACTTTTCAGCACATATCAAAATGATTATTTTTCTTATTATAATGATGTGATAATTATATTAATAAATATAATGGGAAACCATTTTAAACTTTCTTGGTCATTCTGAATTATTTTTAATATATTGTTGTATTTAGCTTGGTAGTAGTTTGTTTAAGAGTTTTGAATCCTTATTTACAAATGATGGTCTTTATCAATGTTGTTCAACAGAATAACATTTGTATTTTTAAAAATTGAAAAGAAAACAGGTTAAATTAATTTTAATAATTTATTTAACCCAATGTACAAAACATTATCTTTCAATATGTAATCAATATAAAAATATTGAGATATTTTAGTTTCTTCATATTGAGCCTTCAAAATCTGTTGTGTATTTTACACTAGCCACATTATAAGGTTTCAACAGCCACATGTACTAAACTGTTAAGTTGTATTATCAGGGTGTTCTTGGTATTTTGCTAGATTCAGAAAATGATTATTTTAAAGAAGTTCTCATCCCCTGAGTTTATTTTGATCCTTAAGTGTTAAATATAGGGAGTGGGTGTAGCTCAGTGGTTTGAGCTCCTGCTTCCCATGTACAAGGTCCTGGGTTCAATCCCCGGTACCTCCTAAAAAAAAAAAGTGTTTAATATAATTCACCCTTAAAATTATCTGTTTTTGAAACCTTTTTGTAATTAATAACTTTCAGGTTTAAGTCTGTTAAAATTTTCTATTTATTGAGTCAATTTTGAAAATATCTATTTTCCCAGAATGTCATATCTTTCCCTGAGATTTTAAATTTGATTAGTATATATTTGTACATAGATTCTCAAATATTTTAATATTTTATGAATATTTCTATCACCTTTTTTATTCTTTATTTTGTACATTTATGCATTCTCTTTCATTTTACTGGATTAGAATTGCCAGTGTTTATTCTATTAGCTTAATTTTAAAATACTGTTCTTGGATGCATTTATAAGTTCTTCTGTTTTTTTTTTCCATTAAAGGTTTTTAGCAGAAGAATGACAGTGTAATTTGGCATCCATATGATGACATTATGGAAAAGGATTTTTAAAAGAATGTTTGGAATCATGGACTCCAATAATGTTACTGTGATAGCCTTAGCTATCATAGGAAGTAAAACTAGTAATGCATATTAGTGGGTTGGAGCTAGGGGTAAGGGAGAAAGAATAGTCTTAAGATGGATTCCAAGTTTATAGCCTCAATAACTCAGAGTATGTTCGTATTGTTAAAAGAATTGGAGACTATTGTCAAAGTAACTGATTTTGAAAGGTAAGAATAGTTTATTTTTATTTGTTTAGAGTCTGAGGTGATTACATGACACCGAGGGGATATAGTCAAGAAGGATTTGACCGCGGAGCTTTAGTCTCAGGACAGAGATCAAACATGTAGAGAGAGATTTGGGAGCCATAAATACTTAGATAGTCCATAAGCTCATTAATGGGAAGAGATTCCCCAAGGAGAATGTGTTGAATGGGAAGTTGCAGAATCTCCATATGAACACCTGATTTAGAACCTTTGAAAGGTAGGTGGAAGGAACCAACCAACAAACATACAAACAAGCAAACAGCAAACCAAGAAATCAAAAACAAATAGCAGAAAAACTTGAAAGAAATAGAATAAAATAACTAGGACATATTATAGCCATTTTCCAAATTTTCTGCTTTTTTCTCTTTATTATATAAAAGTAACATAATAAATACTGTAACAACTGAAATAACCAAACAACTCCAATAATACTAAAATAAATTTAAAAAGTGAATAATTTTCCACTCAGCTCCTCCATTTCAACCCCTCCCTCAACAATTTAATGTGTGTTCTTCCATACCCTTCCATAGTCACACATCAGTCTCACATAAACATTTGTAGATTTTCTATTTATCTATGTACATGTATACACAATTCTAAGGGATTTCTTGTTTGGTAAAGTTTTTAAAATTACTCTGCAACTTGTTTTTTTTCATTTAAAATATAACATGTACTTTTTCAAGGCCAATATTTTAATACATACTTACCCTATTTAATAGCTATATTATATTCCACAATATAAATATTTAACTGTTTCCCTCCAATAAGACTTTTCAATAGTTTTAGTTCTTTTTTTTTAGTTTTATTTTTCTACTCTAAATAATTCTCTAATAAACACTGTATGCCCTTATGCACTGGTACTTTTGTTTCTGTAGGCTAGATTCTCTAAGTAAGATTGCTGATTAAAAGGATAGATTACCCATTATGTTGCACCATTTATTTCCCAATAAACTTATTTCCCCCGCCCCTGAGATGGCTCCCTTGTCTGTTTTGCTTGTTGTTTTCGCTCATTGTCTGCTCATTGTTTGTTTTATTGTTTTTGCTCATTGTCTGTTTTTTGTTTTTCTTTAGGAGGTACCGGGAACCAAACCCGGGACCTCCCATATGGGAGGCAGACACTCAACTGCTTGAGCCACGTCGGTTCCCTGATCTATTTTTCTGTTTTTTGCTCATTGTCCGCTCGTTTTTTCCCCTCATTTTCTGCTCATTGTTTTTGCTCATTATCTGCTCATTGTTTTTGCTGGATGTCTACTTGTTGTTTATGTCTTCTTTAGGAGGCACGGGGAACCAAACCTGGGACGTCCTATGTGGGAGGCGGGTGCTCAATTGCTTGAGCCACATTTGCTTTATTTTTCCCAATAAATTTAAATGCTGCCATCATCATATATTAAGTTCCTAGTTATATTTGTGTCTGGTTTTGGAATTCATATTCTGTTCCACTAATAGACATGTCTATTCCTGTGCTAATTCCATTCTGTTTTGAGAAGAATCACTTTCATATATTTTAATATCTATTAAAGTATGTCCCCTTTAGCTTTTTCCTAGGCTATTATATAACATTTATTCTTTCATATGAACTTTGATATGAAATTTTCCACTTCTTTAAAAAGATATATATAAAAATCCTTGTTGAGATTTTAATAGTAATTGAATTAAATGTTTTTATTCTTTGGGGAGTGAAAGATATTTTAATGATATTAAATATTCACACCCAGGAATATCTTTCCATTCATACAGGATTTGTTTTTTGTTGTTATTTTTGCTTTCAAACAGACTGAACAGTTTTCTTCATTTAGGATCCATACACTTCTTATTAAATTTATTTCTTTTTATTTAATATTGTCACTATTGTAATTGAGTTTTTTCCCATTCATAACTGGCTATTGTTATTTTATCTTTTATCTTGTATTTGCATTATATCAAATGTCCATATTAATTTTAATGGTTTCC
>JAQZBX010081991.1:0-13592 GCA_029593785.1 Cabassous unicinctus | reverse complement strand
CCACATTAGGAACCTCTGCCCTTTTTACAGCCCTTCCCTGGGGCAATAATAGGGACACCCCAGTGATTCCAGTTCTGTGTAGTAGGGATAGCCATGGCCACATGTGGGGGAAAGTCAAGTCTGGCCCAAGAGAAAGGGATTCCGAGCCAAGGAGTGGAAGGATATAACCAGGTATGCACCAAGCTGTAGGATGTGATGGCATGAGAGAAGGTAGCCAGGGGTCCTTGGCAGGCCCCCTCACAAATGCCCCTAATGCCAGGCCAGGAAGGTCAGGCTTTCCCCTTTAAGAGGTAGGCAGTGAGGAGATGACTTGGTCAGATCTGCAGAGTGGACAGTGGCTTTCAGAGGGCATGTATCATGAGTGCTATGTTGGTGGAATTCTGAGCCTCATAACATCCTATCATTAAGGATACTGTTGTTATCCCCATAGTGAAGATGAGGAAACTGGCTAGCCAAGGTCACATGAAGTCACGTGGCTGGTTAGGATTTGGACCCTAGTAGACTGGCTCTGGGGTCCGCTGCCTTGGGGAAGAGCACAGACAGGGAGTCCTGACCAGGAGAGAAGGGAGAAGACAAAACCAAGCAGTGGTCCTTGGGATCGTGAACAATAGAGACTTCTTAATTACAGATTAGATGATTACAGAACTGGTTGTGGCAAAAGTTGGAATTGGGGCCTGAGAGAGGCATTGCCGGGTGTCTGGCCTGGGAAGTCGGCTGAGGGGTTACTGCTGGCATTGAGACAGGAGCAGCAGGGAGGGCAGACTGGAGGGTGGTGTGTTATAGGACTTCAAGGGATTGTGACCTCTGAGACTTCTGGTTTTCCTGTCACCCCCCTCAGTTGCCTCTGTAGGCTCTTCTCTCCTCATCTGGCTCTGCCACCCCCTTCCTGACCTCCACAACTGTCCCACCCTATCCCAGAGCTCAGTGTCCCTGTCATGCTGATCAAAGCCACATCCTTTCTCTGCCCAGTCCTTACCCCCAAGCTCTAGTCCCTATAACTTCCACCTGCCAGGCCTCTCCTTTGAATGGATTTGACAAAAGCTTCCACCTCATGCCAGGCACTATCTTAGTCCTTTTACAATATCAACTACTATCCCACTTTTCAGATGGGCAAACTGAAGCCCTTTCTTTCTTTCTAACCCTATCTTTCCTCACGAAATTGTAGAGGATTGTTAGTGGGAACTAATGGTAACTAGGGCATATTGATTTTCATGTAGCCTGAAAGTTTAATCTATACTTCATGCAGAATCACCTGACTATGAAAATAAATATAAGTGACTGGAAACTAACAGAATGGACTCCAGCAAATTGGCAATAAAAATTATCTTCTTATTTCGGACTATATTTGGAATCCTGGGGAATTTGTCTTTTTATACTCTTATCGCTTCCTTTCCTTCAGTTGGTGCAGGTGAAGGTCCACAGATTTAATTCTCAAACACTTGATGGTGGCAAACTCTTTGATCTTTCTCTCTAAAAGAGTCCCATAGAAAATTGCAGTTTTTGGGGTGTCCTTTGACACCATCTGCCTCCTAAGTAACTTCCAGGCCATCTTAATTAGCCCCAGGAACTCCAGGTGGACAGAATTTAAAATAAAAGCCTCACGGTACATTGGTCCCCCCAATATCCTCTGCTGGATGCTGAACATGCTTTTAAGTATCATTATTCCTATATATTTAACTGGAAATGGAACAAGAAAAACATCACAACAGGAAGAGATTATGAATATTGTTCTTCTGTACTTCATAAAAAAAATCACAAGCTCACTGTTTACAGCATTATTATTATTCTTGGATAAAAACCAAAAAAACATTCTCTTGAAAATGAACTACATGGAAATGTATCTCATAAGTAAAATTATTAGGTAATTAAATACAATTATGCATAAAAGATAATACATCATAAACTTGTTTGGCTTAGCCAGGAAAAAAAAAATCTGTTTAATATTGAAAATCAGTCAATGAAATTCACCATAGTAACACCCTAAAAATTGTTATGTGATCATGTCCTTAGACATAGAAAAAGTAATTGGCAATTTCCAACTTCCAATTCCTGAAAAATCCCTAAACTACTAATAATAGATCAGAACATCTTCAAAGTGATAAATTGTGTCTATGGAAAACCTACATCTAGTATCAAACTAAACTGTGAAAAGCTGAATTGTTTTCCTCTAAGATCAGGATTAAGGCTCATGTCTGGTCTCATTATGTTTATTTAACTTTGTACTGGAATTTCTAGTAATTGCAACCAGGGGAGAAAAATAAACAAATCAATTTAGATTGTAAAAGAAGAATACAGATAACTTGATTTTCAAAAAAATCCACTTAAAATAGAATGAAAAATATTAATACTTGGAATATTTAGTGATTATTTGGCAAACATAATTGCTGAGTTGTAGGGCTCTGGAGTAGCAATAATCTAATACCCTGAATCTGGCTAGATCTGTTAGATACATAAAGAAGTAAAAATGAAGCCAGGAGGAGAAAGTAGGCAATATGGCATAGACTAAAGCTAACCCTACATAGCCAGGCCAAACCACAAGCTCTTTTTCTACCCAGAAAAGAAGCTCGCAATACTTCCAGTGCTTCCATTAAACACAAGTAGCTTCTATCAACACTTCCAATAGTCTAATGAGAATAGGAGTATCTTCCTTCAGTTCTGATTAAACCAAAATTTCAGGCAAGAAATGCATCCATTCTTCTCACAATAACCTGGCCTCTTTCCTTACATGGGTTCTTGCAGAGACACAGATCCACCTCTCTCATCCTGAATGATCTCAGCTCATGAGAGATGAATCCCTCCAAGTTCTCTGTTCCTGGATACAATAAAGAGGGAAGAGAAAGTTGATGTTTTTGAGCGGTTCTCAGAACAGATCTCAGAAGCATATACAATTCCTGTATAGAGTAGAGCACTCGAGAGTTTGGTGGGTAGGTGTGTCTTACCATCTCATAAGTCAGTTTAAAGGTGGAGCTGTAAATTGGGTTGACCTGGAATCCTTGCAAAATTCTGAAAGAATGAGATGCATCTCACTCACTCTACTTCGTTATGAAGTTATGATCACATCCAGATTATGGAGGAGTTCCAACTATTTTGCCTCTCTATATTTCTCTTAATTGGAATATTCCAGGCAGGCATGACAAAGCATGTGTATGGGCCTCAAGGAATGATATGATATTATTCTTTTTGGATTAAGCAAAACCACGCATAATGTGCCAAAATTATGACTGAATTCTGAAGTGTTAAGTAGATACATTGCAGGGCTTTGTAAGAGGAAAACATACTAGTCAATGGGTTACCAAAAATAAATGTCCTCTGAATTTCAGAAGAGTGGCAACCCCCACTCTCCAGTTCATTAGAGTCACCCAAGATAATTAACAATGAGATGATGATGGAAAATGCCCATCCCAAGGAATACGGAGTATCTCCAAATGCAAGCAAGATAGTTCCATCCATCTGCCCCATGGGATCTAAGCCCCATCTCAATTAGAAGCAGAGTGTGCATCACCATCCCAACATCTTCAAGATTTGGAATCAACAATGGACCATTAGGTTTATTATTATTCTACTTTAGACATTATTATTCTAGCAGTGGAAGAACTCTTATCATTGATATAAAAGCAGTGGTCAAAAGAGATTCTGAGGGGAGAGGGAGGGGAGAATAGGTGTAATATGGGGGCATTTTGGAGACATTGGGGTTGTCCTGCTTGACATTGCAGTGATGGATACGGACCATTGTTTATTTTGTCATAACATACAAAACTGTGCAGGAGAGAGAGTTTAAACTATAATGTAGACTGTAATCCATGGTTAGCAGCCATGCTTCAATTTGAGTTCATCAATTGAAACAAATGTACCACACTAATGAGGAATGTTGTTAAAATGTGGGAGAAGTGCGTGGGGCATAGGCAAATTCCCACATTTTTTATGTAACACTTATGTAATCTAAAGTTTCTTTAAAAATAATAATAAAAATGAAATACCCATAACCATTAATGTTTGAGAGCCTTCAAAGTAGGATTGCAAAAATAATGTGTTGGTACCACTCAGAAATATGATGTATACTGGGAACTTGTATCTGGCTCATTCTCCCAGGCTCATGCTCTGTTTCAAGGAAGACTCTGCCTTCCAAGATGTAATAAGTAAGATGCCAAATGTTGCATTGTGAGAATCCACAAGACAATAAATTTCTCTGGCAGACATCACTTTGATGCTCCCTTTCTCTGACCCTCAGCATTTTCATGTATACACTGCAACAATGATATGTCCCTCAAAAGGCTGTAAGGAGGGTTGGTATAAAATGTTTTAAACAATTAAAATCCATCACAACACATGCACTAATACAACCAGCATTAGCAGATATTGTCACCATTCTATAACAAGATGTGCTAGTGAACTTATATAAATAAATAAAGTGCTTGGTCCTGCTTTTTAAATTACCAAATATGTATCTTGTTTAACTTTTTTTTTTCTACAGAGAAATACAACTTTTAATAATAGAAAATGGGGACAGAATATCATCTTTGAATATTATTCTTCTCTCAGATATGTTAAATTAACCCAGCTAGTACCCAAGGTGAAGAATGTCAAGTTAGAGGAAAGTACATGCTGGTGACAAGCACAACATTCACTACAGTTTAGTCTTTGGTTTGAAATTCCTGTGTGAGTTTTCTTTCAATAAAGTGTCTCCTAATCAACTGCTTCAGAAACATGTGGGTCATGTATTAAAATTAAGTTTCCTGGATCCCAAACAAACCAATCTAATTGAACTTTCTTGGTTGAATCTCTAATCTGGATTTAAGAAAAGCCTTCCTGGATATAATTGGGCCCAAGACATCATCATGCCTCCTACTCTATGGAATCCCCAGTTCTCTGACCAGGGCTCAGGACTGCAGAAATGAAGGATTCACCTAGACTTTGCAACTTAGAGCTTACTTGACGCTGGGTGTCCTTGGGGTATTTATTGGGTTTCTTTCATGATGTTTTTTAGAAGGATACATGTAATTTAAAAAAAAACTGTATCCTAACATGCTTCTTTCTCCATTTAATTTTTATGCCTCATGTGAACTCAACAAAGAAGCAGCCTGAGGCCTCCCATCCTACTTCTTGTATGTATTGCAGAGATGGAGATGGAAAGAATCTTTCCTGAGGACAAAAGGGCCTTGAGAGGAAGGAAAGAGACTGTTCATTTTCTCCTCCTAATGTAGTCCCTTTTTCCTTTAGACATATCCAATATTTCTTCTTCAAGATATAAGTTTCATTCCATGTTAGAGAAGGGAAAAAACAGTTGACTATAGCAATATCTTTGCTATAGACTTCAAAGCATGTCTTCGAGTCATGCTTAAATTTTGCTGCACATTAGAGAGTGTTTAACAAACCCCAAACTCAGGTCTTATGTGCAAGACCAAGTAATTTAGTATCTCTCTGTGTGGGACCAAGACTTCAGCATTTTTTTTCTAACCAGATGATTCCTATTTGCAGCTGAATGAAAAAAATCTACACATCTTTTCAATTATTATATATTTGAATCACATGGGAATATTGCTAAAATCAGATTTGGACACAAAGGTCTGTGCTGTACATGAGAGTCTGTATTTTTAATAAAATACAGGTACTTGGGTCACACTGTAAATACTAAATTCCTTTTTTAACCTCAAGTAAATTAAATTTATAAACCAGCACAATATGCAACATGTAGGAACATTATAGTAACATTGATATACCACATTGTTTATTAATGAAAAAACAAACAAACAAAAAGAATAGGTTATCCCCATTCAGGGTTTCCACTGAACATCACCTCAGAGTAAAAAATTCCTATCATGGGAGATGAGAAAGCACTGTTGAGTAATCAGATGTCATGGTATTTAATTAGAAAAACCATCCAAAGCGAAATAATCAAGTCTTCATTCACTTAGTCCAACAGAGCAAGCGAATGAAAAAAACTTGTACCAGCTTCCCAAGGCGATAAAACACTAGGGATAAGCAACAGGCAAAAATCAAATGGATGCAGCCCTTGGGGTGGAACTGTCTCAATGCCAATAAACCCCAATAAAAGGCTCCTGCCTTTTTATAAACCCATGTAACTAGGGGGGAGAGATAACAAGAAAGTGTAGGAGTAGAAAAGTTCAGAGTCAGAGTGGAGAAAAATGCATGAGAGAAGGCCACAATAAGGAAGACTTGCAAGAGATTCCTGGGAAGTGATTCAGCTGAGGACCCCAAGGATGAGGCCACCAAATGGAGGCACCTGGACTAGATATCCAGCTTTGCCTATGAGCATAGCTTGCATGTCCAAGGTGGGCTGAATCCTTGATTTCAACTCCCGCTACAAAATGCAACACACTGACTAGGCACAAAGTCTGGCGTGGGGAGGCAATTTGCCTCCTTGAGACTGGCTAGGCAAAATTTTATAATTGCCTATCGACATGCCTGAGGGATCAAAAGTAGAATTTGAGCCTGAATCAGTCTCCTTAGATACCACTTAATATAAGCAAAGATAAGAAATAAATGCCCTCAAAAGAAATGTCCGTTTTCATACCCATAGGTGGTCCTTTTCAGATTTACACAAAATTCAGTCACTTGCACATGGGTTAGTTTTAAAGCATCCTATTGAAAATATACTTTTATGTCTTTACAAGTTTTTATTCAGTATTAACTTAAATTAACTAATTTACAAAGCATTTTATATAACAGTTTGATAAGTTCTATTTAAAACACAACTTAAATTTAAATAATTGAAATCAGTGTTGTCTGTATTTCTATCACCAAATATTATTTGGAGTTACACCATTTGCACATGCACCATACCTGGGAAAGCTCTAATTCACCAGATACAGGCTGTTTGAACCCTGTGTCTTATCCCTCTTTAGGTCATCTGTCCATCAGTCAACTCCTAGGTATGTGCGATTGGAAGCCTAATCTTGACTGATAGAGTCCGTGATGGTCAGTTTCATGTGTTATCTTGACCAGGTAATGCTGCCCAGTTGGCATTTCCTGACTTAAATGATCAGTGAGGTGATTGCATCGATGGCTGATTACATTTACAGTCAACAGAGGAGATTGATTTCAGCAGTGAGAGATGCCTCATCCAATCAGTTGAGGGCCTTGTATATCCTGTGGCGTCATCTATGAGTTTATTGGAGTTCCTGCCTTGCAGCCTGCCCTAAGGTAATTGGACTCATGCATCTCCATGGCATGTGAGGTAATTCTTTAAACTTTCATAATATTTAAATATATCTCCTGTAGGTTCTGTTCCCCTAAAGAACCATGACTAATACAGCATCTCAGTCACTCTCCTCACTGAAGGAAGAGACCAGAAGGTAGTCATAGAGAACACTCTCTTGGGAATAGCAAAAGTATCCCTTAGAATACTCAAAAACTTCAGTGCTCTGACCAAGATGTCAAATCTTAACAGGAGGAGGAGAGGTGAGAGCTTTCTGAACCTGGAAGTCTAACATCCATTGCCCCATCTCCTGAAGATCGTGCTGTGTGTTTGATCTGAAAATGGTTGCTTGGTGGAAGGTGGGTGATGGTGCAGTTATGGAATGGACTAAGGTGATATGCATTGTGGAATGACTGCATGTCAGTACTTGGTATCAGGTCAAGTGACCTTCTAGTCTCTTCGGTTGTTTGTTTATGATTACATTGATTTTCACTGGGGAAGGCTGGATAGTATGGATGGCCTCAGATCAGATTTTTGAGTGCTCTGAATGGAAGGAATCTTTGGAAAGGAATGAGTCTTGATTTCTTTGAAAGTTTTTGCCAGGCCTTGATGATGTCTTGGAAAACCCCTTGCCTTTTTCATGGATGTTGAATTTGAATTCCTGTTCCAATGTATGTGTTCAAAGCTGCAGACAGGGTTTTGTGTTCCTGTCAGGATACATGGATTGTTCCTGATATTGAGGAAGTGGTCCAAGGCAATTGTATTGGTGACAGATTGGGGAATATCATTGATGCAAAAAGCAGGCTATTGGGTGTCAATGAAAGTAGAGTCCTGAAAAGGGACAGCCATTAAAGTTCACCTCATGTCCTTTAGCTGTTCATGATGTGAGAAGAATGGGTTTAGTTGCGGAGTTTCACAGTAAGAAATTACAAATGTAAATTTTATACATAAAGTGGTATCCAACCTCTATGGTGGTCAGGAAAATTTTTAAAATAATCATGCCAGCTTTGCTGGATAAAGAATTCTTGGCTTGCAGTTTTCACTTTTATGACCTTAACTATTTCATACCACTGCCTTCTTGCCTCCATGGTTTCAGACAAGTAAAGAGTGTTTACTCTTATCGAGCTCCCCCTACATGTGATAGATCTCTTTCTCTTACTGCTTTTAATATTCTCTCCTTGTCTTGAGCATTTGACAATTTGATAAGTATGTGTCTCAGCATTATGCTGTTTGGCGTATGCTGCACTTCCTGTCATGTACATCCATGTCCCTCAAAAGAGCATATTACCCTAATAACAAATCCACATAAAGAAACCATAAAAAAAGAAACCCACTCTCTTTATAGAACCTAAATGCTAAAATCCTCAAAAACATACTTGCTAATTGTATTCAACAACACATCAAATGAATTTACACCATGACAAAGTGAGTTTTTATCTCTCGTATGAAAGAGTGGTTCATCATAATAAAATCAATCAATGTAATA
Source organism: Cabassous unicinctus (assembly GCA_029593785.1). NCBI lineage: Eukaryota > Metazoa > Chordata > Mammalia > Cingulata > Chlamyphoridae > Cabassous > Cabassous unicinctus. Next base: position 4,950 of record JAQZBX010081991.1, on the reverse strand, counting down.
TACCACATTAACAGACCAAAAGAGAAAAATCTCATTATCATCTTTATTGATGCTGAAGAAGCATCTGGCAAAATATGACACCCTTTCTTGATAAAAACATTTCAAAAATAGGGAATGAAGGAAACTTCCTCAACATGATAAAAGGTATATATGAAAAAGCCACAGGCAAGATACTCAAAGCTGAAAGTCTTTTCCTCTAAGATCTGGAACAAGACAAAGATTCCCACTGTCACCATTCTTATTTAACATTGTGTTATAAATACATGCTGAAGCACTTAGGCAAGAAAGGAAATAAAAAGCATCCGAACTGGAAAGGAAGAATTAAAAATTTTACTATTTGCAAATGACATGATCCTACACATAGGAAGACTGAAAAATCTAAAACAAAGCTTCTAGAGCTGATAAACAAGTTCAGTAAAGTGGAAGGAAATCAGATTAACATGCAAAAATCAGTAGCATTCTGTGCGTTAATAATGAGCAATCTGAGGAAGAAATAAAGAAAAATCTCCATTCACAATAGCAGCTAAATTAAATATATAGGAATAAACTTAAGTAAAGATGTAAAGGAGTAGTACACAGACAACTACAGAACATTTTTAAAGGAAATCAAAGAAGATATAACTAAATTGAAGAATATTCCATGTACATGAATTGGAATTCTATACATTAAGATGTCGGTCCTATGCAAATTGATTTACAGATTTAATGCAATCCCAATATAAATTATAACAGCATTTTTTACTGCATTGGAAAATCCAATTAGGAAATTTATTTGGAAGGGCAAAGGGCCTGGAGTAGCTAAAGCCATATTGACAAAGAAAAACAAAATTGGAGGAATCATGCAACCTGCATACTACAAATTGACAGAGATCAAAACTGCATGATACTGGCACAAGATAGGCACACAGACCAATGGAACCGATTTCAGGATTCTGATATAGATCCTTGCATATGTGTTCAACTGATATTTGACAAGGCCACCAAGCCCACTCAACTGGGAGGGAATGGCTTCTTCAACAAATGGCCCTGGAAGAAAAGGATATCCAAATTCAGAAGAATGTGAGTGGATCACCTTCTCATGCTATATACAAAAATTAACTTAAGATGGATCAAAGATCTAAATATAAGGGCCAAGACCATAAAGCTCCTAAAATAAAAAGGAAGGGAAACATCTACAAGATCTTCTAGTAGGAATTGGTTTCATGAAATTTACACCCAATGTGTGAACAATGGAAGAAAAATAGATAAATGAGACCTCCTCAAAATTAAAAACTTTTGCACTTCAAAGGAGTTTGATAAGAAAGTGAAAAGGCCGCTTACTCAAATGGGAGAAGATAGTTGGGAACCCCTTATTAGATAAGGGCCTACTATCTTACGTATATAAAGAATTCCTACAAGTCAAAAATAAAAAGACAAACAGTCTTTTTTAAAAATGGGCGTGAGATTTGAATAGACACTTTTGCAAAGAGGAAATACAAATGGCTAAAGAGCACATGTCGCTAGCTATTAGGTTAATGCAAATCAAAACTACAATGAGAAATCATCTTATGACTGTTTTAGACATGTGGCTATTTAAAAAAACCAGAGAACTACAAGGGTTGGAGAGGATGTGGAGGAAAGGGTCCCCACATCCATTGCTGGTGGGGAATGTAGAATGGTGCAACCATTGTGGATGATGGTTTTGCAGTTTCCTCAGGAAGCAGTTAAAGAGCTGCCATATTATCCAGCAATCCCACTGCTCTGTATATACACCAAATAAAGGAAATCAGAAAAATGAACAGATGAATGCATACCAATGCTCATAGTGGCATTATTCACTATTGCCAAAAGTTGGAAGCAACCCAAGAGTCTATCAACAAATGAATGGGTAAGCAAACTGTGGTATGTACATACAATGGAATATTACTCAGCTGTAAGAAGGAATGAAGTATTGACACATGAACAGCATGGGTAAATCTTGAAGACCTTTTGTTGAGTGAAGTAAGCCAGTCACAAAAGGACAAATATTGCATTACCTTATTGATATTACCTAAGCAAATCGAACAGACTCACAGAGGTACAGCTTATACGATATGTTATCAGGAGACAGAAAGGGAGTATAGTGTGGCAAGCCGATGCTCAATATGGGCAGAACCTATATTAAGGTGGAAGGGAGTGGTTTGTCAGCAGATGGTGGTGATGGTGGTGCAAAGATGCGAGTTCTGGAATGTGAGCATGAGCAGGGTGGGGGTGTTGGGTTGGACTATCCATGTAACTGGGGGGAGGGCTGAAATAAGGAACGGGTGAACTATGAAAAATTGTAGGTCTTTGGGTGATAACACAATGGTGGGGATGTTCTTTTGGCAAATATGGCAGGGGAAGTTCACTGGTGCAGGGAGTTGATGGTGGAATATATGCGGGAAAGCCTGCACCTGGGTTGCTTCTATGGAGTATGAATGTGTTCATCTTGTCGGAGGGCATTATCTCAGTGGGGTAAGACCCACACAATAAACAAGAAAATATTAAATGCACATCCTGGGGAGTCCTAATATATTCTCAAATGGAAGCACAAGAATCTCTAGTATATAGGTAGTGCCTAATAAAAGAAAACAGACGAAAATGTCAAGCCCTCAAAAGTAATGCATGTTATCATCAACTTTATTTTTGAAATATTGAAACTTGATCGTTACCATAGTTTTTGAAGGGAGAGGGTGTTAAGAATAAGTGGGACATAGGGCATTGGAATTGTCCTGAATGATCTTGCATTGATGAATACAGGCCATTGTAAATTAAGCCAAAAGATAACATATCTTATGATGATGGAAGGCACAGTCAAAAAAATTTTTTTGACTTTGATTTTGGGGAGGTTTTCATAGTACAGAAAATTTACAACTATGGCAGTGGAGGACCACCTCTGCAGGGTGTCACTTGTGGGGGATGTGTGGGGAAGCATGCACATGGAGCATGCCTTTATGGAATATGAATGTGGTCATTTGGTCATGAGGTGTTATTTCAGCAGTTGGAGAACCACACAATAACCAAAAAAATGTTAAATTTCCTTCCTGGGGTGTCCTGCTACATTCTCCAATAGAGCGGCAAAAATCTCTAGAATTCATAGGCAGTGCCTAGCAAAAGAGGACACACCAATACACCAGCCCTTGCTTATTACTTAATGAACCTTATTTTTGTAAAATTTAAACATAGCCTAGTAATAGATATTACATAAGAGTTATCTCCCGAAAATGTCCTTGTTGTCAAATGTGGCCTCTCTCTAAGCCAAATTCAGCATAAGAGCTCACTGCTTTCCCCCCCACACATGTGACATGACTACTCGGTATGGCTCTCCTTGGCAATGAATGAATATTATCAAGCACAAACTAGCAATGCATTTGGAAAAAAATACTGTGACAAAAACTGGGAAATATTAAATATAAATGAATTTTTATTATTAAGAGATTTCAAAGTGAGTCGGGAGGTCATTCCAGAGGTTATGCTTATGTATGGCTTAGTAAGATCTCACTGACTGCTACAGTAAACAATGCTTCAAGCAGGGGTGCACTGAGGGCTCTAGAGCCATCTGAGCAGTAAAGGCAGGACAGACAACCCCAGGAAATTGGCACCCCGTTGGTGTACCTTACCTTGGAATATATGATAACCAATCTCCCCTACATATCAGAATTAAATTCACTTATAATTTTACTACACATGGTCTTTTGTCCCTTTTATTTGAACCTAGAATTAGTACTATACCCATTAAATATATGTTCCAGAGACTTAAATCTTTGGTCTGTTCAAATGCTGATTGAGACCTGAAATTCAGCAGAGCTGTGGCGAACATCCACTCTACAGTTCATTGGACTTGTCCAGGACAACTAACAGAAGGATGATGATGGACAATGTCCATTCCAAAAAAGCAAAGTGTATCTAAAACTGCAAGAAAGACAGTTCCATCCATCTGCCCAAGGGATCTAAGACCCTCTCAATCAGAAGCAGAGTGGGTATCACCATCTCAAATTCCTCAAGTAGAGGAATGAACTAACCTAAGGGGGAAATGTAATTATGGACTAAAATAGACATTATTATTATAGTAATGGAAGAACTTGTGATATTTACATAAAGACAGTGGTCTCCACAGGTTCTGAGGGGAGGGAGATGGCATAATATGTGTAACATGGGGCATTTGGTGGACATTGGAAATGTTCTGCATGATATTACAATGATAAATACAGGTATTATACATTTTGTGACAACCTATAAAATTGTGAAGTGCAAAGTGTAAACCGTAATGGAAAATAGACCATGGTTAATAGCAATGCTTCAATATTTGTACATCAATTATAACAAGTGTACCACACTAATTAAAGCTGTTTTTAATGGGGAAAGTGTGAGGAGGGAAGGAGATGGGGTATAAAGTAATTCCTTATATTTTCATTGTAACTTTTATGTAACCTAAAACTTCTTTAGAAATAAATAAAAATAGTATATAGCTCAGAAAAAGTAATCATGATGCTTGCTTGTGTCAATCAGTTTGGAAAATTCAGTTTCCAAATATTGTCTCTTTTAATATTGGTGGAAACACATCCTTTTATTCATGTGTAGGGAGTATAAATGACGGAAACCTTTTGTGGATACTTAGGGAATATATATCAATATTTGAAAGATGCATGAAAGGCACCTGATTAACATTCTTGAACATATGGGCTGAAATGCCCCCATCAGCATGTTTTTCATGGACATGTAAATAATAGCTCAACAACAAAAGAAAAGAAAGTATACATCAGAAATCCCATTGCCCATCCTTGAATTGTAATATATTTTGCTCACATGAAGGTCATAGAAATAAAACAAATCAGGGGACCCGAGAAGAACAACAAAGCAGAGAACCAGAGGGGATAAACCCACAGTGTTATAAGATTCTGTCATCCTCTTCCAGTTTTGTCAATGCTTCACTTCAAGTTTCCTGGGAAATTT
>JAQZBX010081990.1:0-13594 GCA_029593785.1 Cabassous unicinctus | reverse complement strand
ATTAGAAGGAGAAGCTAACCAACCAAATCAGTGCACCAAGATAAACAGATGCCTAAAAACCAACAAAAAATTACAAGCCATACTAAGAAACAGGGAGACATGGGCCATTTGAATGAACAAACTGAAAAACAAGAGTGTATGCAAAATGTTGAGTAACTGATCAGGTATGTCCAAATAAATATGATGACTCAACTTCATAAAGTGAAGGAAGAGATAAAAGGATATTAAGAAGACACTGGACGAACATACTGAAGAAATTGTAAACATACATAAAAATATAACAGAAATGGTGGTGATGAATGGCACAGTGCAAAAAATAAAAAAATACACTGAAAGCATATGACAACAGATTTGGATAAGCTGAGGAAAGAATTAGTGATGTTGAAGGCAGTACATCTAATATCAAAGAGATAGTAGAACAGATAGAAAAAGAGAGAGAAAAAAATTAAGCAAGGACTTAGAGATTTGAATTACAACACAAAATGCACAAATATATGCATTATAAGCTTTCCAGATGGAGAAGAGAAGGTGAGTAGAAGGACTATTGGAAGAAACAATGGCTGAAAAATTCCCAACTCATTTGAGGGACATGGACATACCTGTCCAATAAGTGCAGCACACTCCAAACAGTATAATTCCTAACAGGTCTACCATAAGACACATTATTTTCAGATTACGCAATGCTCAAGACAAAGAGAGAATACTGAAATCAGCAAGAGAAAAGCGATTCATCACATACAATGGAAGCACGATAAGATTAAGTGCTGATTTCTTATCCAAAACCATGGAGGCAAAAAGGCAGTGGTATGACATAGTTAAGGTACTAAAAGAAAAATACTTTAAGCCAATTATTGTCTGTCCAACAAAGCTGGCATTCAAAAATGAGGGAGGTTTCAAAATATTCACAGATAAACAGAAATTAAGAGAGTTTGTCAACAAGAAACTTGCCCTTCAATAAATACTTAAGGGAGTTCTGCAGGTTGAAAGGAAAAAAAAAAACAGGAGAAAGAGGGTTGAAAGAGAGTGTAGAAAAGAAGATTATTGGTAAGAAGAACTAAAAACATAAAAAGAGAAATAAAAACAACATATGACATACATAAATCAAAAGAAAATATGGCTAATATAAGTAAACCCTTGAGCGTAATAACATTGAATATTAATGGATTAAACTCTCCAATCAAGAGACACAGATTAGCAGAATAGATAAGGAAATAAGATCCATCTATATGCTGTCTACAAGAAACTCACCTTAGACCCAGGGATGCAAGGAGGTTGAAAGTGATTGGTTGGAAAACAATTTTAAATGCAAATAACCAAAAAAGGGTGGCAGTAGCTATACTAATATCAGACAAAATATACTTCAAATGCAAAATTATTGTAAGACACAAAGAAGGCTACTATATATTAATAAAAGGGGCAATCTATCAAGAAGAAAGAACAGTCATAAACATTTATGCACCTAACAAGTGAGTATCAAAATACATGAGGCAAACATTGTTAAAACTAAATGGAGAAATAGTGTGGTCTTTAATACACCATTATTACCATTAGACAGAACACCTCAACAGAGGTTCAATAAAGAAACAGAGATCTTGAATAGTACATTAGAGGATCTAGACCTAACAGACATGTACAGAACATTAAACCCAAATACAGCAGGATATGCACTCTTCTTGAGTGCACATGGATCATTATCCAGGATAGATACATGCTAGGCCACAGAACAACTCTCAATAAATTCAGAAAGATTGAAGTTATACAAAATAATTTCTCTGACCACATTGGAATGAAGCTGGAAATCATTAAGGGGCAGAGTACCATGTTAGGCAGAAAGATAAGAAAGTTAAACAATACACTGTTAGACAATCAGCGAGTCAAGGAGGAAATAGTAAAATAACTCAATAACTACCTTGAAACAAAGGAAAATGACAGTGCAATGTATCAAAATTCATGGGATAAAGCAAAAGTAGTGCTGAGAGGGAAATTATAATATCTATATTAAATAAGAAGAAAGACCTAAAATCAAAGACCTAACTGCACACCTGGAGGAATTAGAAAAAGGAAACAAATGAAAACAAAAGCAAGTAGAAAGAACGACATTAAGATTAGAGCAGAGTTAAGTGAAACTGAAAGTAAGACAGCACAAGAAAAAATTGACAAAATCAAAAGCTGGTTCTTTGAGAAGATTAATAAAAATGACAAACCCTTAGCGAGATTTACAAAGAAAAAAAAGAGAGAAGATGAAAATACATAAAATAAGAAATGAGGTTGGGAATATCACCACTGACTCCACAGGAATAAGGAGTATCATAAAAGGATACTTTGAAAAGTTGTATGACAACAAGATGAATAACTTAGATGAAATGGACAAATTTCTAGAAATACAAAGCAGCTTACATTGACAAAAGAAGAAATTGATGAACTCAACAGATCAATCACAAGTAATGAGATAAAATTAGTCATCAAAAACCTCCCAACTAAGAAGAGCCCAGGATCAGACAGCTTCACAGGTGACTTCTACCAAACATGCTTGGAAGAACTAACACCAAACCTGCTTAAACTCATCTAAAAATTAGAAGTGGAGGGAACGTTGCCTAACTCATTCTCTGATGCCAATATCACACTAATACCAAAGCCACACAAAGATACCACAAGAAAGGAAAACTATAGACCACTCTTTCCAATGAATCTACATGCTAAAATCCTCAACACAATACTTGCTAATTGTGTTCAGCAACACATTGAGTGAATTATACACCATGCCCAATTGAGTTTCATCCCTGTCATGCAAGAATGGTTCAACATAAGAAAATCTATGTAAAAAACCATAGTAACAGACTGAAAAAACAAAATCACATGATCATCTCTATTGATGCAGAAAAAGGATACAACAAAATACAGCACCCTTTCCTGATAAAATACTTCAAAAGCTAAGACTAGAAGGAAACTTCCTCAACATGAGAAAGGGTATATACAAAAACCCCACAGTTAACATTATATTCAATGGTGAAATCCTAAAAGCTTTCCCTGTAAGATCTGGAAGAAGACAACGTCGCCAATTATCACTGCTCTTATTTAAAGTTGTGTTAGAAGTACTCGCTCTAACGCTTAGGCAAGGAAAAGATGTAAAAGACTTCTAAATTGGAAAGAAAGAATTCAAAATTTCACTATTTCCCGATGACATGATCCTATACATAGAAAGCCCTGAGAAATTTACAACAAAGCTTCTAGAGCTTATAATTGAGTTTATTAAAGTGACAGGATACATAAATGTGTGAAAATCAATAGCATTTCTGTAGACCAATGATGAGCAATCTGAGAAGGAAATCAAGAAAAAATTCCAATTAGAATAGCAACTGAAAGATTCAAATACCTAGGAATAAATTTAGCTAAAGATATAAAGGACTTGTATGCAGAAAACTATATAACATTGTTAAAGGAAATGAAATAAGAACTAAATAAACGGAAGAATATTACCTGCCCATGGATAGGAAGATTAAGAATCATTAAGATATCTATCTTACCCAAATTGATTTACAGATTTAATGCAATTCTACCAAAAATTACCACAAATATTTTTCCTGAATTGGAAAATCTAACTCTGAAATGTACTTGGTAGGGGAAGGGGTTCCAAATAGCTAATGACATTTTGAAAAAGTAAAATGAAATTGGAGGTTTCAAACTACCTGACTTTAAATCATACTACAAAGCTACAGTGGTCAAATCTGCATTGTATCAGCCCAAAGATAGACATACTGAGTAATGAAACACAACTTAGAATTCTGATATAGATCCTAGCATATACAGTCAACTGATATTTGACAAGGCCACCAAGTTCACTCAACTGGGAAAGAATGGCCACTTCAACAAATGGTGCTAAGAGAACAGGAGATCCATATCAAATAGAATGGATGTGGATCACCATCTAAGCCCTATACAAAAATTAACTCATGATGGATCAAAGATCTAAATATTAGAGCCAAAACCATAAATCTGCTGGAAGATAATGTGGGAAAGCATCTCTAAGAAATTATTGTAGGAAACAGTTTCATAAAACTTACACCAAAGCATGAGTAATGAAAGAAAAAATAGATAAATAGGACCTCCTAAAAATTAAAAAATTGGCACTTCAAAAGAGTTTGTCAAGAAAGTGAAAAGGCAGCCCACTCAATGGAAAAATATATTTGGTAACTAGCTATCTGATAGGGGCTTAATATCCAGCATATATTAAGAAATCCTACATCTCAAAAATAAAAACACAATCAATATAAAAAATAAGCAAGTGATTTGAATAGACACTTCTCCAAACAAGAAATACAAATGGCTAAAAAACACATGGAAAGATGTTCAAAATCACTAGATATTAGGGAAATGCAAATCAAAACTACAAGGAGATATCATCTTAAACCCATTAGACGGGTGGCTGTTAAAAAGAAAAAACAGAGGACTACAACTGCTGGAGAGAATGTGGTGGAAACAGAATGCTCATCCACTGGTGGTAGGAACAGAGAATGGTGTGGCCATTGTGGGGAATATTCTAGTAGTTCCTCAGGAATCTTACTATAGTACTGCCATATGTTCCAGCAATCCCAATGCTTGGTATATATCCAGAAGAATTGAAAGGAGGGACATGAACAAATATATGCACAACAATATTCATTGCAACATTATTCACAATTACCAAAAGTTGGAAGGAACCCAAATGTCCATCAACAGAAGAATGGATAAGGAAACTGTGGTAAATACATAAATGGAATGTTACTCTGCTGTAAGAAGGAATGCAGTATTAACATACAGGATAACATGGATAGATCTTGAAGAACTTATGCTGAGTGAAGTAAGCCAGGCACTGAAGGACAAATATCACATGACCTCACTGAGAGGAATTAAGCAAATTGAACAGACTCACAGATTTAGAGTCTGGAAGATGTGTTTATAGGAGACAGAAAGTTAGTAGAGGGTTGTTAGCCAATGCCCATATGACAAAATCTATGATAAAGTGGAAGGGTGTTGTTGTGCAATGAGTGAGCATGACAGTGGTGCAGGGATGTAATTGGGTTCAGCAGTGCTTGTCTGTGATGGGGTAGGGTGGGGGGATTGTGTGGAACTCTCTATGGAACCTGGCAGAAGGTTGGGGAAAGGAGCAGGTGAACTCTGGGGATTTGCAAGCCTGTGGTTAAAACTACAATGTTGGAAATGTTCTTTTGGCAAATATGGTAGGGCATGATTGTTGCAGGGTTTTGGATGTAGGGGGGTGCATACAGGATAGGGTGCACCTGGGGCAGGCTTGAATGAAATATATGTGTTCATCTTGTCAAGGTGTGTTATATCAGTAGGTGGAGACCCACACAATAAACAAGAAAACATTGAAATCCTATCCTAGGGATTTATGCTATGTTCCCAAATAAAGGAGCAAGATTGTTGCAAGAACAGAGGCAGTTCCTAATAAAAGAAAACAGACCAATATTTCAAGGCCGCAAAATTCTTCAAAAAGTGAAACTTAGTGGTAAACATACGTCCCGAGGTGAGGGAGGTGGAAGAATAGAATAGATGGAACTCAGGTCATTTATAAGAAATTAGAATTGTTCTGCATGATCTCAAAATAATGGATACAGTCCACTTTAAATTTCATCAAAATTTATAAAAGTTTAAGGTCCAAAATGTAAATCATAATATAAACCATTGAGCATGGTCAGTAACAATGCTTCAATATTTGTACATGAATTGTAATAAATGTACCATCTATATGTACAATTGTTTTTAATAGGGGAGAAGAGAAGAGGGGGAAGGTGTTGGGTATATAGGAATCCCCTATATTTTTTATATAACATTTATGTAATATAAAGTTTCTTTTAAATAAATAAATTTTTTAAAAAGAAAATATGAAGAAATAGAACCTAATCATTGTGCCCGAAAATACAAGAGGCAAATAATGACAAAATTGAAGGGAGAAATAGATTTCTCTACAAGAATGGCTGGAGACTTTAGTACACCACTCTCATCAACATATGGAATATCCTGAGAGAGTATAAATAAGGACACAGAGATCTTGAATAATGTGGTAAATGAATTAGATCTTACAGAAATATACAGAACATTGCACACTGTGCCAGCTTGAAATGTTTTTGAATTCCAGAAAAGAAAGATTATATTTGTACACTGGTTTGTTCCTCTGGGCATGATACCCTTTGATTTTATTAGATTCAGCTGGGGTATCTTTGATTAACGTATATTGAGACTAGGACTTATGTTGGACCACATCAGTAGGATGTAACTCAATTTAAGTTCCTGCCCCCTTGGTGGGCTATATAAATAGACATTCATTCAAGAAGACACACAGATACCTAGAAACAGAAGAGAATACATGGGAAGAAGAGATAGCTCTGTCATGCTTGAACCTGGAGCCCTGGAGAGAACTGAGCTGTTTGCCAGATAGCTTAGAGCTGACCTTGGGAAAACAGCTGAGACTGATATAGGAAGCCCTGAGAGACCCCTCATGGTACCTTGACTTGGAATCTCTAGGGTCTTGTAGCTTTAAGCTTTCACCTCAAATAAATTCCCTTATAAAAGCTAACAGATTTCTGGTACTTTGTATCAGCAGTAAATAAACACTCCAAAACAGCAGGAAATTCATTCTGTTCATTTGCACATGGAAAATTCTCCAGGATAGACCACATGCTGTATCACAAAGCAAGTTTTAATAAATATATTTAAAAAATGAAATTATACAAAGCCACTACTCTGGCCATAATGGATTGAAGCCTGAAATCGATATAGGGGGAGTAAATGTAAAAATCACAAATATATAGAGGTCAAACAATCCATATTTAAACAATCAGTGGGTAAAAGAAACCTTATCTGACTTAAAAGAAAAACATCAGAGAGAAAATGCAAGTCAGTAAAATCAGAAAATAAGAGGGGCATTACTACTGATGCCACAGAAATAAAAAGATCATAAGAGAATATAATGAATTAATGTATTCAGACAATAGTCAACCTACATGAAATGAAGAAATTCCTAGAAAGTCATGAACAACTTACAACAACTCTGGAGGAGCCCTCAACAGACCATCTGCAAGTAATAAAGTGATTGAATCAGTAATCAAATACCTCACAAACGAGTAAGAAATGTCCAGTACCACATGGCTTCACAGATGAATTCTAAAAATCATTCCAAGAGATATTAATACCAATCCTGCTCAAACTGTTCCAAAAAAAAGTAAAGAGGAAGGGAAACTATGTAACTCATTCTATGAGGTCAACAACATGTATAGCCATTGGGCAATTTTATGTAATTAGGAATTCCAAAAATGTATATTGGATTATGTTTATAAACTGGTCTGCTAATCTGGGTATGATTAAGTTATGATTAGGGCGTTAACTGGGCCAGATCTGTAGGGCGTTGAGCCCCATCCCTTGGTGGATGGGGGAATCAAATATAAAAGGCAAGGCAAAGGACAGAGGGAGCAGTTTTGAGTTGCAGTTCTGATATTGGAGTTTTGATGCTGGAGCCCAGTAGGCGAGCAGAGAGAGAGCTTGGTCATGATGAAGAAGAGAAGGCCCCAGGATAGAGACAAGCTATTTACCTGAGAGTTCACAGCCGGCCTTGTGGAGAGAAGCAAAGCCTAGAGAGCCTCATATTCTACAGCTGACCTTGTGGAGGAAACAGAGGAGCTAAACCCAGAGAGAAACGCAGACCCAGGAAGAGAGGAACCCAAGAAACCTGAACCCTGGCAAACGTATGCAGCTGTCTCGCTCCAACACGTGGCAATGGACTTTGGTGAGGGATGAAACTTAAACTTTATGGCCTGGTAACTGTGGAATTCTGTCCCAAATAAATAGCCTTTTTAAAGACCAACTGGTTTCTGGTATTTTGCATTAGCACCCCTTTGGCTGACTAATATATTATGTAATACAAAAGCCAGATAAAAAGTACAAGTAAGGAATATTACAGAACAATTACTTTTATGAATACAGATGCAAAAATCCTTAACAAAATATTGTAAATGCAATCCAACTGTACAATAAAAGAATTGCACATCATGATCAAGTTGGTTTTATCTCAGGTAAGTAAGGATGGTTGAACACAATAAAATAAATTAATGTAATACATCACATTAACAATACAAAAGGGAGAAACCACATGATTATCTCAATTGATACAAAAATTCATTTGACAAAGCACAGAATTCTTTCTTAATAAAAACACTTCAGAAACAGGAATAGAAGGAAACTTCCTCATTATAATGGAGGGCATCTGTGAAGAACACACAGCTACGATTGTACTCCATGGTGAAAGATTAAAAACTTTCTTTCTAATATCTGTAACAAGACAAGGATGCCTACTGTCACCATTTATATTCAACCTTGTGCTGGAAGTTCTAGCAAGAGTTCTTAGATAATAAAAAGAAGCAAAAGACATCCAAATTGGAAAGGAAGCATTAAAGCTCAATATTTGATGATGACATGATACTGTATAGAGAAAGTCCAAAAAATTCCACAAAAAACCTAGTACACTCTCAACAAAGTAGTTCAGCAAATTACCAGGATACAAAAATCAGAAGAGTTTGCATACATTTATATCAACCAATCTGAAGAGGAAATTAAGAAAAAATATTCCATTTACAATGGCAAAAAAGAGAGAAGTATCTAGGAATAAAATTATCCAACGACGTAAAGGACTTGTAAGCAGAAACCTACCAAACTTACTTAAAGAAATCAAAGAATATTTTCATCATTTCACACCTATCAGAATCGTCACTATTAAAAAGACAGAGAACTACAAGTGTTGGAGAGGATGTAGAAAGGCAGTAACATTTCTTCACTGTTCATGGGAATGCAGAATGGTACAGCTACTATGGAGGACTGTTTGGCAGTTCCTAAAGAAGTTGAATATAGTCTTGCCACATGACCTGGCAATACCACTACTGGGTATATACCCAGAAAACTGAGAGCAGTGACATGAACAGACATCTGCACACCGATGTTCATAGCAACATTATTCACCATTGCTGAAAGTTGGAAATGACCCAGGTGTCCATCAACGGATGTATGGATAAACAAACTCTGGTCTATTCACACGATGGAATATTATGCATCTCTAAAAAGAAATGAAGTCGTAAAGCTTATGACAACATGGATGAACCTGGAGGACATTATGTTGAGTGAAGCAAGCCAGACACAAAGAACAAATACTGTATGAATGCGTTACTATGAACCAAATATATTGCATAACCTATTGTTTGACCCAGCATACTTTTTATTCAGGATTTTTTTTACAGTCAAAGTCAGGGTGCAGGTGCAGGGGAACACGCAGGTATAGAGGTTGTAAATCACATCATAAGAATTCAAGGCAGAAAATGGGGAAGTAAAATTACTGAAATATTAAGTGATATACATAGGACATAGGGTAGGAGAGAAGGGAGATAAGATAAGCAGGAAAGTTCCTGTTTATGACAGGAACTGATAAGGTGAATTCTGTGTGGGCAGAGAAACAGGCCTCAAAGCTATTTCTTAGATGTAAAGATAAGAGGGTTCCCGCAACACTAATTTTCAAAACTGTAATACATTGAATGTTGAAATTGCTATAAACTTCTGTTATAATTAATAATATTGATACTTATATTATTATCATCTTAAATATTTATGGCATTGAAATGCTGTTTAAATTCAACACAAGAAAAAGTGGTATTAAGAAGATTTGGGGTCACCTAAGCCATGTTTTAATTCAATAGTTATGTTTAGCAGATGGGAAGGTGGAATACCAATTTGAAAATGATAAAAATAATTTTGACCAGGGGAATGGTCTTCAAAAAGCAGGAAAGAGAGAGAGGTGATAGACAAATAGCAGAGTTTGGCTTATCTTTGAAGTTCTTTAGGATAATGATTTTCCTTGTGGGAAGAAAATCAAAGTCTTCAATTCAGCTGCATCATTTCAATCTATCCTATGATTTTTATGGTTTTCACTGACTTGAATGTATGTTTTAGGAAATTCATTACATTCTTTAATATTTGTTTGTGTATATTCTAGCCCCAATTCTTTCTGATTTACAAATAAGTGAAACATGTGTAAACTTCAAACAATCAATAAGTTTTTTGTGACAGAGGAGAGTTGAATAATATGTACTTCACTGTGAAACAAAACACCGGATAATATTTTTAACACTGTGACAATTTTTCTATAAATGTTGTGTTATAGTAACAATATTTTTTAAAAAGTTATACAATGAATCTAGAGTTAGGTCTTTAAGATACTGAAATATGTGTTCATGTCAGGGAAATGAGCTTATCCTTTGATCTATTAATCTAATGGTCAATAATTTGGAGACAAACACAGGAAGGTAAACATAAGAGTTAAAAAGAGCCCAATAACACCAAGGTGAGCTCCTTTTGCTTTTTTCCTAATTCAAATTAATGACTACATTTTTATTCTCCAACTCCCAATACATTTGCAAACAAAAAAAGCATCTAATAAGCAAATTGACCATGCATTGTATATGACAATTGCATCTGATCCCAGGAGAAACCTAAAACTTTTTCTCAAAGTTGGTCTCACCACTGCAAAATTCCCATTAAGTGAATGTAGGTCTTCATTACTATTCAGAATACCAGGGTGATCTCAGTAGGGAACCCCAGGGATGCTTTAACAAGGTCTTCTGTGATTCAAACTGCAGATGAAAGTGCTTGTAATATATTCCTTTTAATAACAAATTTTTAATTATTATATTGCTGCACTCTTAACAAGTCCCTTGGCATGCCCAGCACTGGGGCTCAATAGGGAGGCAGAGCTACCTTTCTACTTTTCAAGGTGGTAATTGTCATCTACAGGAGGTAGCTAAATAAAGAAAACAAAACTACTTTTCAAGGCATTTTTTTAATGCTCTGTGTGAGACAATTTAAATCTTTTTTCAGTCCCTTATTTTATTTTTAATAATTATTTTTATTAAAATAATCTGTTCTTATTTTAATAAAAAAATAGCATTGAGGAGCACAGTGATTCTTAAGTTAAAGAAACCAAATTCGTATCTCTCAAAGGAATGTATCTGTGAAACCTTTCTAATCAGAACAAAGCAATCACTCTGAATCCAAAATTATTAGCTAATTCTGATGCTTTTTCTTTGTTCTCATACTTAAGTTATTTGTTTCATTGTTGTTGTTATTTTCCCTGTGTACCATAATTCACCTTATCAAAACAGAGCAGAATACAACACTGGGCCCCCAATTAATAGACAGGTTTCATGAGAGAAGATACTAATATTTATTGATCTAATCACCAGTAGAAAATCTATTTTGATTTTATAATCTAATTTGAAGTATCATACTGCATTATCCCTTTGTAAATCCTCTTTCTAAACTTTAACTGCAAAGAAACAAACAAAATTTAAAAAGAAAAAAACATAGAGAACAGACTATTTATTAGATGCAGACTAAAATATTACTGACTACTAATAATGATAGAAGGGAGATTTAAAAACTAGCCAGTGTACATGATGAAAGGAGTTATATGTGTTAAAAGAAAATATTAGACAGTTTATTAGGCAGCCAAAGTGGTTCTGATGCAAAATACCAGAAATCTGTTGGCTTTTATAGAGGGTGTTTATTTAGGTAGACACTTACAGTTACCAGGCCATAAAGCATGAGTAACTTCCCTCAGCAAGGTCTTTTGCCATGTGTTGGAACAAGATGGCTCCTGACCTCTTCAAGAGTTCGAGTTTCCTCTTCCTCTTAAGGCTCCATGGTCCCAGCTTCTTCCAATATCAGTTGTAAGCTGGAGCAAGTCTCCTTTCTCCCAGGGCTCATTTCTCTCTGGGCTCAGCTGCTATAACCTATCCACAAGGCCAGCTGTAAACTGACAAGTGAATGGCAGTTCCCTTCCCAGGGTCTCTGCTGCGTTTAATGGAGCTTTCTTTCTTTCCTCACGTATCTGCTTCTCTGTGTGCTCACATCTCGGGCTCCAAGAGCAATACTCCAACTAACTCCTCTGCCATTTAGTCTTCTCTGTGAGTCCCCACCCACTGACATTGCCCAATCAAAGCCCTAATTACAACTCAATGAAATAAAAATGAACCCTCTCAATCCAATACAGTCTAATATGCCCAGAGTAACAGACCAGTTCACAAACATACTGCAATATCTATTTTTGGAATTCATAGACAATATCAATCTTCTACAGACAAAATATTATTGGAATGAGTCTATTTGAGCACTTAACAATTGGGGCAGTTTCCAGTCCACATTTGGAAAGGAGCCCCCACCAGACAAAGAACAGAGGAAGGTTATATAGTGTAAATGCAAACACTTAAAAATATTTGGTTGGATATTTTAAAATTCCATTTTTATTTTAAGAATTTGGTGACTATAAGGTTAGATATGACACCTAGTAGACATAGGGCTTCCCTAGATTTGATTTATTCTTATATAATCCATATGCATCCCTTTGTTTTATTAATATATGTTACATTATAACAGTCACAGTAACACACAACTATTTGTTTGTGTTTGTTGAAAACTTCATCTAGGGTTTTCTTTTAACAACTCTTTTTTTGTTGTTGTTCCCATTTTCATATTTGTCCTTATATTTTTTGTGAAAAAATTTTTTTTTCATATATAGGTAAAATAAAAGGGAAAGCAATTCCATATTTAGATGGCTTTAGTGAACAATGTTTCAATATTTATTTGATATCTTAAAATTTCTTTCTTTCTTTTAGGGTCATATCAGCAAATGCAGTGCTGCAATCTGCCTTCCATAATGTCTTCCTTACATTACTTAAAATTTGATACCATTACCCTAAACATGCTGGTTGCTTTTCTCCAATAGGTTTGTTACAGTGGTCTGTTCACTCATTACCTTGAAAAAAATATCATAGGTGCAAACATTGCTAACAATAAAGCTATTCAAATTATTTCAGTTTTACCTCTGCATTCCTGGGGAACTCTTTGCCATTCTATCCAGTTGTCTCTGAGAAGAAACTCCTCCTTCTATATGCATCCAATCTTAACTAGCTCCCTTATTAATTTAAATATGAATTATTGACAATTTAAATTTTAATATCAATAAATGACCATTTTAAAAAATCTTTCCTATACTTACTATTTTATAACTAATCATATCTTTATAAAATATACTTTTATTACAGATGTGGTGAACTTACAAAGCAATCATGCACATGTATAGAATTCCCATACAACAACCTTTCTTTTTTTAAATTTATATTTTTATTTTTTGAAAGATACTTAGATTACATAAATGTTACACAAAATATATAGGGATTCCCCTATGCCTCACCTCCCACACCTACCCCAACCTCCCAAATAAATATCCACCATCAATATGGCACATTAATTGCAATTGATAAACACATCCTGGGGCTTTGTCATTAAGCATGGACCATAGTTCACATTGAAGACCAAACTCTCTCCCACACAGTTCTGCATGTTATATGATGATATAAAATGGCCAATATCTGTATTGCAATGTAACTCAGGACAATTCCCAAGTCCTGAAAAAAAACGTGTATTACAACTACTTTTCCTTCTCCCTGCCCCCAGAGCCTCCAGTGGCCACTGGCTCCACATCAATGTTGTAATTTCTTCC
>JAQZBX010081989.1:0-13593 GCA_029593785.1 Cabassous unicinctus | reverse complement strand
CCGGGTGGGAGAGGAGACCCCGAGCTGGTGGCCCGGCTGGCGTGTGGGGGAATCCGGTGTGGAGGGCGACGCAGTAAAGAAGCTGCGGAGACGAGGCTGGTGGCGCAGGTCTACTTTATTAGGGAAGTGCAGTACGATTTATAGGGTTTAGGGCTACCGTGTAGCCCGCTGATTGGTTGGAGGCAGCGTCTGTGTGATGATTGGTTACAGTCAGCTGTTGCTGGGTAAAGGGCTTCCTGGCAGGGGAGGTGGGTGGTACTCACAAGGCTCGTAGGCCACTTATGTCTTAATAAGGTATTATTGGGGGAATGCAGGGGCAGGGGAGAGGAAGCCGCAATGCTGAGTCATTGGATCCGCCAGTTTGAGGTGGTTGCCATTTTAAATACATACCAACAATACAGGATATATTTGATTTAAAAAATCTACTTTAAAAATGGTTGTGTGGATGAGAATTATAGTTAATAGCACAAATACTATTTGTCCTTCTATGAACTAGAATAAATATACATCACTATTACAAGGCGGTAAGAAAGTGGAGTAGCATGTGAAAAATAAAATTAATGTAATCTACAGACTATAATCAACAGCAATACTGTAATATTCTTGCATCAATATCAAAGGTGTACTGTGATAATAGGGGGCATGGAAAATATATACTAAATGTATACTATAGAACATAGTTAGTGATACTACCCTGATGATATTATCTAATAATTTATAACAAATTTTCTGCAACAATATAGTGTGTTGGTGGAGTTGTATTGTATGGGAAGTCCACAGATCTGCATGACTGTTTTGTAAGTTCACAACTTCTCTAATAAAATATATACTTAAAAAAAAATAAAAAAGCAATTTCCCTAAAAAAGTATTTTGTTTAGTTCCATTGAATTTTGTAGTTCAAGTGATCAAATATTAATCTACACTAGAAAGATTCAGTTTGGTACTGTAAGCAGGGAATGAGTTCTAGAAAATCAAGCAGAAATTTCATCATGGTGTTCCATCCCTAGTTTGTCATGTTGTGTTTTTTTTTGTGTGTTGTTTCATCACATCTGAATTTATAGATTGACTGTTCCCTCTATCTCAAGTCAAAGAAGAATGCTTCTCTAATAATGGATAAATGAAATTATGAGTGCCAAGTAAGAATGGCAATCAGAGAAAAATCATCTAACACTGGTTCTCTACTTCTATTTCTTCTGTCAGAAATTTGATGACTTCCATTTTCAATTTGCACATTTGGAGCCCTCAATATATTATATCATCATGGAGTGGTTGCACTTTAGTGGTGGAGCACCAACTTTTCAAGTTCTAGGTCCCAGGTTCATTCTCTGATACCGCATATTAAAAAAAATAAAATAAAATAAAAAGGTTTTCACCCTAGCCCACTTCCTGTTTCCTGTGAGTGCTGTGTCTTTGAGTCTAGCATGATGAATACGTTGGTGGTCTCAGAGGGTTTCTTCCTCCCCCTTCCATTTTTGGTTTGGAAATCTGGATCTGGGCTTGAACCTGCAGTGACTTCAATATGTATTAAGGATTGGTTGGTAGCCAGAATGAAAAGTAGGCCATTTGTTAATGACACAGAAGTTAAAATTGGTGACATATATATGGGAAATAATTGTTCCACAACAAGGGTGCTTTTGTTTAACTATGAGTTTTCTTATCCTGTCACTAATTGTGGTATCAAGAAAATTGTATTTCCATGGAATGATATGACCATACTCTCTGAGATCAATTATAAACCAATGTTGGACACCACCTATGAATTTGAGGTGTGGGCCTTATCAAGAGGCTTATTTTACCACCTATGGTACCTTTTAGAATGAATGGGTATGATGCCAGTACATTGAGTGGCAGCTGTCCAAAAAAAGCAGAAGGGCAACAATCATCAGCTGCATCACCAAGTAAAATATGAAAGAGAACAACATTCCAGAAACTACTGCATCAACAATGCCAGTTGTTTCATTACTTCCTCTCTTCCTTCAGACAAGAGAGCAGGTGGTAAATGATGATCTGGGAACCTGTTTCAGTATGGTGTTATTGTGTATGTCCAAGCATGAGTGGCAATATCTCTTATGTTACCTTCTAGAAGTTTGGATAGTGCATATGTACAATACAACATAATTCTTAAGGAGATCATTTTAAATGTAATTGCCATTCTGCCTAACTTTGTGTGTGAAATCAAATTCATAATAAAGTTCCTGTATGAAAGTTTGCTTATAAAAATAAAAAAATCTACCATTACATGATATAGAAAGCATGATATCCATATTAAAAGGAAAAAGCTCCTTATAAATTGAAACTTCAACTCCATTTATGCCAAAGAGAAATAACTTAAATTCTACATTGGCTGGTTTGCAATTTAACATAGGGTATTTTTCCAACAGCCAATATCAAATTTGAAATTTACTTACTTATTTTTCATTTAGAATACCCACTTTTAATTAAATTGATTCAAATATATATTTTTGTTCTCTGTTTTTTATATTAGAGAATTTGTGGTTTTACATAACAATAATGCATAAAATAGAGGATTCCCATATACCACCCTATTATGAAAAATTTGCATTTGCACTATACATTTTTTTCAATTTATAAAAGCACATTTTTGTAACTGTACTATTAACTATAGTTCATTATTTAACTTAGAGCTAAATGTTGCTGTTTTTAAACTTTTATTCTATTACCTTATATAGAGCCTAACATTTAAACTTTTAACCACATTGCTGTTAATTACTTTCACAAAGTTGTGCTACCATAACTACCACCCACTACCAAAACATTTCCAGGAACTCGGTACATTTTAAGCCTTAACTCCCTATACCCTATCATTAAGCTGTCCAATATTGACATATATTTTAGATTTTATATCTATATTTGCTAATTTTAATTATTTCATATCAATGAGATGAAACAATATTTGTGCCTTTTGAGTCTGGCTTATTTCCCCAAAATGATATTTTCAAGGTTAATTCAGGTAGTTGCATATATCCATTTGAGTACCAGTTTTCAATTAATTGGGGTATATACCTAGAGTGGGATTGCCAGAGCATGAGGTAATGTACTTAACTTTCTGAGGAATTGCCAAATTTTCTTCCACCTCAGCTCCACCATTTTGCCTTCCCACCAACCATGAATGAGTAGTCCTATTTCTTCACATCCTGTCCAACATTTTTACAATTTTTTTTTTTAATATCCATTCTGTTGTATATGAAATGGTATCTCATTGTGGTTTGATTTACATTTCCCTGAAAGCTAATGATGTTGAACATCTTTTGATGTGATTTTTATCAATTTGAATGCTATGACAGTGTGAAGTTCTTTTATGAATCCCCACAGAAAAATACTATGTTTTTGAACAAATCCACTCCTCTGGGTATGAGACCCTTTTGATTGAACTATGTCAGTGAGACATGACTCAGGTTAAGTCTCCAACTTCTTGCTGTGTCTTATATAAATGAAGACAGAGACAGACATACACAGGGAAAGGAAGGCACCAATTTTGACCCTGCTGTGTGAGAGAGGACTCTAGGATTGCTAGCAACCAAAGCTTAAGCATAAAGTCCCCAAGGCTGGGCCCATGAAGCAGCTCAAATCTGACAAGATGAACCCTGCCATATGTCTGATTACCAAGTGGCAGAATACCAAGACTGCCAGTAGCTGACACTGGTGAAAAATCATTTCTGAAGGTGCCTTGATTTGGATATTTCAGGGCCTTGGAACTATAAGCTTTTATCCCAAATAAAGTTCCCATTTTAAAAACCAGTGCATGGAAGAAGATGTGGCTCAAGCCATTGGGACCCTGCCCCCCACATGGGAGGTCCCAGGTTCAATTCCCAGTGCCTCCTAGAGAAAATGAGCAAGACAGTGAGCTGGTTCTATGGTTTGGCATGGTGAGCTGATGCAAAAAGATGATGCAACAAAGAGACACAAAGTGGAAAGACAATGTGAAACACAACAAAGCAGGGAGTGGAGGTGGCTCAGGTGAGTGAGTACCTCTCTCCCGCATGGGAGGTCCCAGGTTTGGTTCCCAGTGACTTCTAAAAAGAATATGAGAAGCACAGAGAGCACACAATGAATGGACACAGAGAACAGACAGCAAGCAAAAAACAATGAGGGGGTGATAAGTAAATAAAATAAATCTTTAAAAAAACAATGCATTTCTGGTACTTTGCATTGGGAGACCTGTGGCACACTAAAATATATATCCTCTTTGAAGAAGTGTCTATTGATGTCTTTGTCCATTTTAAAAAATTTTCAGTATGTTATTGTTGATTTGTAGGATTTCTTATAAATTCTGGTATTAAACCCTTATTGGATATGTGGTTTGCAAATATTTTCACCAATTGTGAGGGTGATGTTTTTCATTTTTATTTTTTTATGTGTGTAGGTGGTCTTTTCACTTTTGTGATAAAATCCTTTGATTCACAAAGATCTGAATACTGACTGGTTCCATTTTTAAAATATTTTTTTCATTGTCTGTGCTTTTGATGCAAATCCTACATTTTCTGCTGTAGATTTTATAGTTCTAGACCTTTTATTAGGGTATTTGATATATTTTGAGTTAATTTTTTTATATTGTGTGAGAAAGATGTCCTCTTTCATTCTTTTGCATATGAGTATCTAGTTGTCCCAGAAACGTTTGTTGAATAGACTATTTTTTAACAATCAAATGGGTTTGCCAGCATTGTAAAAAATCAATTGGCCACAGAAATGAGGTTCTATTTTTAAACCCTCAATTTGATTCCATTGATATATATCACTATCTTTATTCCAATACCATGCGATTTTGACAACTGTAGCTTTGTAATATGTTTTAATATCAGGTAGTGTGAGTACTCCAACCTTGTTCTTTGTTTTCAATATATTTTTGGCTATTCAGCTCCCCTTTCCCTTCCAAATATATTTGATAATTGGATTTTGTACATTTGCAAAGTAAGCTGTGAACATTTTTATTGAGATAGCAATGGATCTGTAAATCAATTTGAGTAGATTTGACAAGTTAATGATATTTAGTCTTCCATTCCATGACCAAAGGATGCTCTTCCATTTATTTGGAAAAATTTTGATTAATTTCTTTGATTATTTAAGCAATATTTTGTAGTTTTCAGTATGCAGGTCCTTTACATCCTTGGTTAAATTTATTCCTAGATATTTCATTCATTTAGTTGCTATAGTAAATGAAATTTTTTTCTTGCTTTTCTTCTCTGATTGCCCAGTAGTAATGTATAGAGACCCTACTGATATTTGAATCTTGATCTTGTATCCTGACACTCTGCTGAGATATTAACACTATTAGCTTTGTTGTAGTTTTTTGGATATTGTCATCTTAAAACAGTGAAAATTTTACTTTTCCCTTTCCAGTTTGGATTCCTTTTATTTATTTTTCTTGCCTAGTTGTTTTAGCTATGTCTTCTATCACAGTGTTGACTAACATTGGTGACAGTGGGCATCGTTGTCTTGTTGACAATCTTAGAGTGAAAGTTTTCAGCCTTTCACCATTGAGGATGATGTAAGCAGTTTGTTTTTGCTATATGCCCTTTATAATGTTGAGAAAGTTTTCTTTTATTTCAATCTTTTATCAAGAAAAGATGCTGGATTTTGTCAGGTGCTTTTTTTTATTTTTTTGCACCAATAGCAAAGATCATGTAGTTCTCATCCTTCAATTTTTAAAATGTGGGATATAATGTTAATATCTGTTCTTGTGTTGAACAACCCTTGCATAGTTGGGATAAAACTCATTTGATCAAGTTGTACAATTATTTAAATGTGATGTTGGATTCAATTTGAAGTATTTCATTGAGGATTTTTGTATCAATATTCGTAAGAGAAATTGGGTCTGTGATGTTTTTTTCTTGTAGTATCTTTACATGGCTTTGGAATTAGGCTGATGTTGGCCTCGGAGAATGAGTTCAGTAGTTTTCCTTCCTCTCCAATATTTTGGAAGAGTTTGAACAGAATTTGAAATTGATACTTCTTGCAATGATTGATAGAATTTATCTGTGATGCCATCTGGTCACAGTATTTTCTTTATTGCCAGGGTTTTGGTGACTGATTCAATCTCTTTGCTATCGGTCTGTTAATCACACGTCTGATATATTTGAGGGATCAAGTGGCATATGGACAATCTGAAACCTATTAATCTTTGAGAACTATACTTAACATGTATGTTAAAAATAATAGTTTCACATAAAAAGGGTAGATAAATCATGATTAGGGAATTTATAAATAATTATACCTAAATTGTATTGGGGAAATAGATTTATATATATTCCCAGAAAGTGCCCACTGAAAGTGTGTTGATTTCATAAGGCCATGTGTTTTGCCTGTGTTGTCTGGACATTCTTATGGCCCTCAGGAGCTATATTGTTTAAGGTTTTTTTGTTTGTTTGTTTGTTTGTTTTGGTGTGGCAGTTTGTGAAGTCAGGCTGAGATCCGGATAACTACTGAAATGACTACTGAAATTATATCCAGACTCACTTTTAAATCTTGTAGACATTGAAACACTAAATTAATTAGTATTTCCCCCTTTTGGTCAAGTTCTTTCTCCAAATCCATTACTGATTAATGCATAGTAATAATCCTTGGTGCCAGGAAACTCATCACTGGG
Organism: Cabassous unicinctus; assembly: GCA_029593785.1. NCBI lineage: Eukaryota > Metazoa > Chordata > Mammalia > Cingulata > Chlamyphoridae > Cabassous > Cabassous unicinctus. The sequence continues at coordinate 6,989 of JAQZBX010081989.1, read as the reverse complement.
AGTCATGTCCGACATTGGGGAGAAGGTAATGAGTTTATTTGCTGTTTGCCTTACAGAGAGGCAACATTTGAAAAACAAGGTTTTCAGGGGGCTAATTTTAGGCATTACTTATTCTTAGGCTTAATTCATTATTACAGGAATAAGGTTTGTTAATGTAAGCCTTAGGATCAAGGGCTTGGCTTACTGGTCTGTTTTCATTTACTTGGCAAGGTGTATATAATCTGGAGCTTTTTGCCATCTAATTTTAGAAACTATCAGGACTTCCATAGGAGAAACATAATTTTTTGTTAGCTACAGTGTGGGCCTTTATCTATCCAGAAAACATACCTATGGCAATGATACCTTTATATTCCATAAAAGTATCCAGCTATAACTTTCAATATGTTCAAAGGAATTTGTATATCAGGACCCCTGACAATATCTTATGATTACCTTTTTACCAGGGTTATGTTATTTGACAATTGAAACAGAATTTATATACTTGCTTTGGTTCTATGTAAAATTATTCACCTGTACTTTCAGGGACACCTCAGAGTAATAGAGAATAATGGGCAAGGAAACTTGGTTGTTTCTGTAGCCTTTAACATTTTTCTAAGAATAAAATATGAACATTCCCAATGCCCACCCCCATTTTCGATACTTAACATTGATGTGGTAACTTTGTTACAATTGATGCAAGGATGTTACACTATTACTGTTAACTACAGTCCATATTTTACTTTGGGAGCATTTCCACCCATGTACTACCCTCCTATGAAAACCCTGTAACAATGATATATCTTCTATAGGTCTTGAGAGGATATTCTTATATTTTTGTTATTAACCACAATCCTCATCCATCACAGTGTTCACTGTGTTATACAATCACATTTTTTAGCCTCTGGTTTTCTTTCTAGAAACATGTACATCCCAAAGTTCACCGTTCAACCACGTTCACAGACAAACCTCATTGCTGTTAATTACACTCACACTTTTGCTCTTCCCTAACCTCTGTACATTTCTAAATCATTGCAAGCAATCTACTAATAAACTCTGTACAGACTGAATGTAGGCTTCCCATTCTCTATTCCCATTCTATCTCCTGAGAAATTATTTTCTATATTCTACCTTGATAAATTTCCTTATAATATTTAGATCATATCAGTGATATCATAGAATATTTGTCCTTTTGTGTCTGGCATATTTCACTCATCATAAGTCCTCAAAGTTCATCCACATTGTCACATGTGTCAGTACTTCATTACTTCTTACAGCCAAGTAATATACCATCATATATATATACCACATTAAGTTTGCCCATTCATCTGTTGGTGGAAACCTGCATTGCTTCCATCTTTTGGAAATTGTGAAAATGTTGCTATGAACACTGGTGTACATATATCTGTGTCATTGCCTTCTTTTCTTCTGGGTATATACCTAGTAGTGGGATTGCTGATCATATGGCAATTCCTGCTTAGCTTCAAAAGGAATTATCAAAATGTCCTCCACAGTAGTTGCACTATTCTACATTCCCACAAACAGTGAATGAGTGTTCCTATTTCTCCACATCATCTCCAACACTTGTTTAGTTTTCTGGGGTTGGTTTTTTTTTTTGATAGCCAGTCTAGAGGGTGAAATGATATCTCATTGCAGTTTTGATTTTCCTTTTCCTCATTGCTAGTGATATTGAGCACATTTTCATGTGCTTTATAGCCATTTGTATTTCATCTTTTTAAAAATGTCTATTCATGAATTTTGCTCATATTTAATTTAGGCTGTTTGTCTTTTTCTTGTTTAATTGTAGGCTTTCTTTATACATGCTAGACCTTTTTTTGGATATGTGGTTTCCAAATATGTTCTCCCATTGTCTAGACTGACTTTCCCCTTTCTTAACAAAATGCTTTGAAGCACATATGTTTTTAATTTTGAGTAGATCTCATTTATCTAATTTTTCTTTCATTGATCATGCTGTGGGTATAGTTTTTGAAATCATTTCCAAACACAAGAACCTGAAGATGCTTCCCTATGTTTTCTTCTTGGAGTTTATGGTCGTGTCTCTTATATTTAGATCTTTGATCCATCATGAGTTAATTTGTGTATAGGATGTGAGATAGGGATCCTCTTTCAATATTTTGGATATGGATATCTAGTTGTCCCTGCACCATTGTTGAAGAGACTATTCTTTCCTAGTTGAGAAAACATGGCAAACTTCTCAAATATCAGTTGTAGGTAGGTATGCGGGTTTACTTCTGATCTGTCAATTCAGTTCCCTTGGTCAGTATATCTATCCTTGTGCAAATACCACCCAGTATTGATCACTGTGGCTTTGTGAAATGTTTTTACATCAGGTAGTGAGAGTTCTCTTACTTCATTCTTACTTTTCAAGGTGTTTTTGGTAATTTATGACACCTTATCCTTCCAAATAAATTAGTAATTAGCTTTTTCATTTCTAAAAAAAGGTCATTGGAATTCTAATTAGGATTGTGATCAATCTGTAAATCATTTTGGGTAGAACTGACATCTTACCTATATTTACTCTTCCTATACATGAGCACAGAATGTCCTTCCATAAATTTTCATATGTGGTGATCTCATTTTCATTCATCTTGAGATATTTACTGATACTTCTTGCAATTTTTTCTTTGCCTCCCCTAATTAATAGTGTGTTGTTTAATCTCCATATATTTGTGAATTTTCCAGTTATCCAATTTTTATTGATTTCAGGCTTCATTCCATTATTACCTAAGAACGTGCTTTCTATCATTTAAATCTTCTTACATATACTGAGCCCTGTTTTGTGCCCCAACATGTGGTCTATCTTGTTCAATGATCCACGTGCACTTGAGGAGAATGTATACCCTGCTCTTTTTGGGGTGCGCTATCCTGTATATATCTATTAGGTATAGTTAATTCATTGTATTATTCAAGTTCTTTTTTCCTTATTGATTCTCTGTCTAGATATTCTACCTGTAGAAGCAAGTGGTGTATTTAAGTATATTGTACAGAAGTCTATTCCTTCCTTCAGTTTTGCTAATGTTTGCCTCATGTATTTTGTGGAACTGTGGTTAGGTCCATGAATATTCATAATTGTTATTTCTTCTTGGTGTATTGCCCCTGTTATCAATATACAATGTCCTTCCTTGTCTCTTATAATGGCTTTGCATTTAAAGTCTATATTTTCTGATATTAGTATAGTTACCTAATATCTTTTAGTTAGCTTTTAGATGTCTATATAGTTATCTATTTTGGGGATATTTAGAAGGAATATCAGTTTCCAACCATTTTTTTCAACCTATTTGTGTTTTAGGTGTAAGGTGTGCATTTTCTAAACAATATGTAATTGGATCATGCTTTTTTTTCCATTCTTCCAATCTTTCTCTTTTGATTTGGGACTTTAATCCATTAACAGTCAGTGTGTTATTACTGTAATGGCAGTACTTAATTCAGACATTTTGTCCTTTGTTTTTAGATGCATTGTCTCTATTTTGTGTCTGTTTTTACCATTTTAGTTACTCTGACTGATAATCTGAAGTTTTTCGCACTACTCCAAACCACTCTTTCCTGTCTATTCCTTTAAACCTGCATGTATTATTCTGCCAAAGAGCTGCTAATGCAAAGTACCAGAAATCTGTTGACTTTTATAAGGAGCATTTATTTGGGGTAAAAGCTTACAGTCCCAAGGCTGTGGAAAGTCCAACTCAAGGTACCAAAAGAGATACTTTCTCACAAAAGTCAGCTGCCATGTGGTGCACCAAGATGGTGGGCAGTCTCTGTGAGGTTTCAGCCTTCCCCTCTGGACTTCCTCTCTCAGTTTCAGCTGCTCAACTTCTTCCAATTTCACCTGCAGGCTGTAATAGGACTTGTCTCTCAAGGCTTCCTATATCAGTCTCAGCTCTCTTCTCATGGTCAGCTGTAAGCCATCAAGCAAAATGTTTCATCTCTCCTTGGCCTTTAGCTATGGAAACCTTCATCTTTCTGTCATGTGGGTGGATCAAAAACAACAGAGCTCTCTCTTCTGTGTTTCTGGTTCTCTGTGTGAGTGTACATTTATATCAGACTCGGCAAGGGGATGGGAACTCAGCTTGAATTGCATCCACTGAGTCAGTCAAATAAAAATTCCCTAATCTTAAAAGGTAATCTAATCAAAGACACCTCACCTGAATTTAATGCAAGCAAAGAATATCACATCCAGAGGAATATATTAATTTGCAAACATAGTCTTTTTCCTTTTGGGATTCATAAAATAATCTCAAACTGCCACATTGCAGGACAACCTTTAGTATATCTTATAAGGAATATAGCTGGTTGAAAAACTCTGTTTCTGTTTTCTGTGAATATTTTAACCTCTCTCTCATTTTGAAGGACAGTCTCCTGGAAAAGAATTTTTGAATTGCAATTTTTCTATCAGTACCTTAAATATATTGTACCACTGCCTTCTTGTCTTCATGGTTTCTGACAAGAAATTTGGCATTTAGTCTTATTGTGGATCCCTGTATATGATGAATCACTTTTCTCTTGCTGCATTTAGATTTCTCTCTATGTATGGCATTTGACATTTTGATTGGTATATGTCTTGAAATAGGTCTGTTAGAATTTATTCTGTTTGGGGTATATTGTTCTCCTTGGACATATATATTTATGTCTTTCATAAGAGTTGGGAAATTTGGGGCTACTATTTCTTCAAATAGTGTTTTCACCCCTATTCCCGTCTCTTCTATTTCTGGGACACCCATGACACATAAGTTTTTGTGATTCACACTGTGACTCAAATCCATGAAACACTGCTCATTTTCTTCTATTCTTTTCTCTATCTGTTCTGTCTGTAAGATTTTTATTATCCTGCCTTCTAATTTGCTGATTCTTTCTTCTCCATGTTCAAATATGCTGTGATATGCTGCTGGTTTATTTTTAATATCTTCTCTTGTACATTTTCCCCATAATTTCATATTTCTTTTCACTCTTTCTAATTCTTCTTTAGGCTCACACTTTCTTCTTAATATCACTTATCTTTTTATTCATATTTTCCTTTATCTTCTTGAATTGATTTAGGATATTTGTTTAAACATCCTTGATTAGTTTTTCCTACTTATATGACTTCACTGAAGTTTTCATTTGTTCTCTTAAATTGATCATATCTCCCTGTTTCTTAGTATGGCTTGTAATTCTTTGCTGATGTCTAGGCATCTGATTACCTTGATGAATTTACTCTGAAGGTCAGCTTCTCTCTCTTGCCTAGAGTTTTATTGATGATTGTGTTTGTATAAAGGCTCTTCTTTGATGCTTAGGCTGCCTTATTCTATACATTTAGAGTAGCCCATGTTTAACCTATAAGATTTTTTTGGGGTATTCTTTATATCATTCTTTTCCTGGATATATGGTTGAATTTTTAAGGTTGCACTTTTTGTAAAATTGCTTCACCTCCAGGAGAAAGCTACCTTTCTTCAGTTCCTTCTCTAGGAATTTTGATATTCTCTGTTTGTACTTTTCCACAATTATTCCCCAGTTCCTATGATCTGTTAAATTCACTCCATAACTCAGTGCCCATTTTCATTTCTGGGAATGTGCAACAGTTCAATGATTTAGAAAGGAAACAGTAGTGAGCCAGGAGATGTCAATCCAGAAAGGTGGGTAACTACAGAAAAGTCCATTTTGTTTTTAGGGGGTCCAGCCAACAGAAAATTAGATTGAATGAGTGCACCACTTTCCAGCTGCAAGTTCTTTCCCCCCAGCATCCCTCTTATGGCACACACCAATAGTTTGTCTTCTGTCGTGGGTCTCTGTGGAATTGGGACTCTCTGACTAGATATGCATGAGGTTCTAATTCATAGCTGTGAGTGGCTCTATATCTCTGTCTGTGATGGGAAGGTTCCCAGTCACTGTGTCTCTGAGGGACTCCAAAGATTCATGGGATGAGGGTAATCAGCATTCTGTGACAAAAATTTCTTACCGGTATTTTTCTTTTTCTTTGATTCAGCATTTGTGAAGTCCTTCTCTGGTGTCTACCACATTCCAGAATTCTAAGTAAATGGGATTTGTCCTTTTATTCATTTAATCTCTTGGGAGTTTCTTTGAGAGGATGTCTTACATTGTTATATTGATGACAGCACTGTCCTTCTTTCTTAATATTTCTTCCCTTTCCCCTTCTAATCTCATTTTGGTGAACAGTGAACCAATACATGAAAATCAAGAGAAGAAAGAATTTCTTAAGAGATAAAATATTTTTCAGTGTTTCCTCTCTAAATCATTGCTTCATTACATTCATGTAAACAAAGAACAAATAAAAGTTTATTGATGGCTTTAGCATAAGCAAATTCAATGGAAGAATGCTATAAAAAGCTATTGTATAATGGATGAAAAATGGAAAATTTAGACTTTGTAATAAATGAAGTTGATAAATGGAGAATATTTTATTAAAATATGCTATTTAAGTTCCAGTTCAGTATGACAGTTTGTCACAAGCCTTTCTCCCCCATCCTTCTTGACTGAAAAAAAAGCAGATATGAATTAACTCAGAAAATAAGATAATGAGAAGGCTGGCAAATGTTAGAAAAGAACACAATATAAGCGATTGGTGAATAAGGAATATTAGGGATCATTGGTCAAGAATATTTGCGAAGTTCTTGAAGCAAAGGAAGATGGGGAATGGGGTATTCTCAGATGTGGCGGCCATCAACAGAGGTGCTTAGCTCTCGTCAAGACCAAAAACGTGACAAGGTCCGTGGCTGGTCAAGGAGGGATCAAGGATACCCGACTTGCAGAGGAGAGCTAAGCACTTCAAGACTTGGAGCCTAATTTCACTCTGTTTATATTCTTATAAAGGCCATTTTTTGAGCTCCTTGAGAAATATGCCTCATTGGGTGCTGGACTGGTTAGTCAATAACGGGCAACAGGACCCTCCCTCTCTCTCTCCCTCTGCGGCAAAGCCGCTGGGTCAACCTAAGACAGGGGCCTGGCCAATTGCTGCCATGGTTTCCAACGACGGGTAAGACCCAGCTGCCGTTTAGCACGGT
>JAQZBX010081988.1:0-13591 GCA_029593785.1 Cabassous unicinctus | reverse complement strand
TTTTTTTTTAACCCATGTTATATCTCAAAAACATGCAGTTGTCTACTAGTTCATTCAATTGCACCATATTTTCCTTTTCTCATTAAAGTAAAATAAATAACCCAGAATTGTAATAGGCCTGTGCCCAGCGTCCAAGGCTGCACACATTAACATTAAACAATGCACATACACATCTATAATCATCTGAGCCCAAGTCCTATCCACACAAAAACTCGGCAGAGGAAAGTGATTTTTAACTCTGATATGCTATTATGTTGCTGTCAGTTGAATGCACTCTAAGAATAAAATGAGGAAAAAGAAGACAACCCTCCATTCTTTCCTGAAGGATAGCCACACAATGCCCTCCTATTGACCCCAACATCAAATCAAAGACACCACAGTGGCATTTACATTCCAGGGTATTTTCAAGATAAAAACTTTTAAAGCATGGCTTGGAAAAGTAAAATATTTGACATAAATGAAGGACCCAACAGGTAGTAGAGGTTAGAAATCTGAAAAACAGGCAATAAATATATAGTTGACTTAAAATATCCTAAACCACTTTGAGAAACTCCAAAAAGTTGAATGTTAAATTCGCTTGGTCAGAATTAATCTGGGAAACATTCAGTCCTGGGTGGACGAGAAATCTCTCTCCAGCCAACATTTTGTCAAGTCACCAACTCCACAGTCTGTTCGTGTCAGTCTGAGTAACTGAGCGTTCCTCTCCTGCCTTGGCTGGGAGGATTAAGATGCGGCCAAACACCTTGGAGACAGAAAAACAAACGGATTCAGTTACTATGTTTTTAACTCAGTTCTGTCTGGAAATGAGGAAGCAAGATTATGAAGATAAAGCTTCAGGGAAGCTCTTAGTGCTGTTGAGAGGGGAGGTTTTAAAGTTCAGACGACAAGTCACTGAGAGCCTGGAAGTAAAGACAGCTAACAAAAGGCACCATGCCTTTCAGATTGCCTCCTGGGTGCTACAGTCCAACTGCCACCTCTTGGGACAATTTTTAATTCAAAAGGGTCAGAAACTTTGGAAGACCCTTTTGTGTTTGTGAATTTTCTATACAAAGTCACCTGCCTAGAAATGTGTCTAGATGGTCAGTTTCACTTCCAGTGGAGGCAAGGAATGAAGGATTTTATTTTGGTCACACAGAAAGGAAAAAAAGAACCTAAACTTTTCAAATTTCAATGTTACAACAGGTTTTATCCCATCTCAAGAGAGACTGAATTATATCATTCAACTGGAAGATTAGCTACCCCCGCCCCCCCCCAACCACAGAAGCTTTATTTATTCAGATACATGTGATTCTCAATGTTTATAGAAATGCCTGGATAAGAACTGGCAATGCTTGCAGTTCTGAGCCCTGAAGACCCTAAGCAGTGGATGGGAGCTGAGATGATGACACGTAACATCCAATATCCATCAGCGTCTACTTCTCATTTTTCTTGTTTCTCCATTCAGATAACCCCCCTTTATTTTCTGAACCTGTCAGCTGCCAGGAATTTTCATTGATTACAGTGCTTTCTGAACCTCCACCATCGATCTAAAATTGATCTCTCTTTAGGGAATTGTGCTCCCAGAAACAGAAAACAATACTGAAATGTTTAAACTAATGCATTTCATGTGCTTCCAAATACACCGTTCAAGTTAGACACCATTGTCCTAACTCAACCCTGTTCATACACTCCCTACTTTATGCTCTCAGACTGTCCTTTACTGTCCTCACCATGTTTGTGCATTTGTCGCAGAATGTGCTTATGCAGCCATAACAGTGAAGGAAACTTTTACAGAGTCTTGCCAAAGCAGCAGGCACTGTGCTAAGTGTGAACCCCACACTGCCGCACACAGGCCTCACGGTGTGTAAGTAGGTGCTCTGTCATCTGTTTCACAAGTGGGGAAACAGAGGCACAGATCATTTAAGTGAATCCACAAATGCCAAGAATTCCCTCCAACAACTGGGATACTCACAGCATATGCATTCAAAAGATGCTAATAAATATCAACTAAGAGACTTCTATTTTTACCAGTCTAATGCTAATAAAAACAACTTGCTTTTCAAAAACCCATTCTCTGACTAGAAACAAACCACCAAGCGTTAACTGGGAAAGCCTTGCCAAGGGTCAGTGCCTTCTCAACCTTAAAAGTTTATCCATATCAACACCTGGAATTCTGTAGCAGGTGTCTTCATAAGACCTGAAAGGTACTTTTACTGGTGACCTCATTTTACAATCACAACATTCCTGTGAAAGGTTGAGCAAACCGATAAAGTCTAGAACACTTTTCCCTGAAGCATGAAGCCACAGACCGCCTCCTGAAAATCCAGCAGACAACAGGGCTAGTGTAGGATGGAGCCAGGTGAAGCTGGTATGTAGCTGGATGATAAAATGCTCACAGCTTTACAAATAGAAAGCATTCCATGACCAGACAGCCGAAAGGATTTATGAAACAAATCACTGAATTTGCACAATACTCCTGAGTCTCAAGTAGGGAAATCATCTGACAGACTGAATCATGAATTTGTGCAATGCAAGAATTTATAAAAACATCAGGGTATGAATCATAGCCATGAAAATGTCTCAACATCCTTGCAAATATCAGGCTTGTGAATGGAGCAACTCTTCTGAAAGCACTTGCCTCTTTGTTTTAGTTATCGACTCATTTAAGAATTTGTAAAGAAATTTATAAAATCTACCTAAAGATTGAATTTCTGAAAATTAGAGAAAGAAAAATAAACTAGTTTCAACCACAGCACAGTAGATTATTGGAAGAACATTTACTCCACACCAGAAGCATTAGTGAAAAGGGAGATTACCATCTTATTTTCTCTGATGATGCCAAGTCAGGCCATAAAATCCACTGTGCACATTATTTTTAGTATAATTACTCAGATGCACTCCAACTCACAGCTAAATACTATTAGTTGTACTTTCCTAACATTACAAATGATTTTGCCATGAAGTTTTTATAATGAGCTTCTCTGAAATGTCAGGCTATTGTTAAAAAATGATGAAAAATTCTAAACCATGTCTATAATAATCAAATCACATCATTAGGATTTTAAAACAGCAGGTTAACTATGTTTGTGGCCTTCGTCTATTTCTCTAATACTCTTTCTTGTAGAAGGGCACACTCTCAAGAAGGTCCACATGAATCCAGGCTGAACCATAATCATTCATTCAGAGAGGTCTATCTGTTCAAGGAACAGGGAGCTGAAGAGTTTTACCCTGACATCAAGTGTTCATTCACTTCTTTCCCATAAGGGCCCTTTCCCAAAGAGGTCATTGTCCTGAGCAGTCTAGCAAATGATCAGACTTTCTGTTCTGAGTTGTGGTGCTGGTAACCAGAGTCTTCCCAGAAGTTCTATGTTTCGTGGTTATTGATGCTGTACTAGCTTTTGGGTCAGACATTATCAAGCACTTTTATTATATGGACCTTATACTGAGCACAAGTCTGACTACACAGACTCATCCTTGGACACCAAGAGCACCTACATGCAAATATGAAGATGCCACTGGAGACTTACTCCTGAAGGGCTGGGAGTTGCTTCTGTCATTTGGGTTGGTAGGAATAATGCCCCATTGGCCCTGCCCTGCCAACAGTCTCCCCTTAACCACAACTTTACTTATTTAAAAATCACCAATGGAGGAAGCAGATGTGGCTCAAGCAATTGGGCTCCTGCCTACCACATGGGAGGTCCGTGGTTTGGCTCCTGTTGCCTCCTAAAGAAGACAGCAAGCTGGTGTGATGGGCAGATGCAGCGAGCTGACACAACAAGAGACACAAGAGGAAAAAACATAATGAGAGATACAACAAAACAGGGAATGGAGGTGGCTTATGTGATTAGGAGCCTCCCTTTCACATTGGAGGTCCTGGGTTCGGTTCCTGGTGCCTCCTAAAGAGAAGATGAGCAGACACAAGAGAGCAGACAGCAAGCACAAACAATGGAGGGGGGGATAAATAAATAAAATAAATCTTAAAAAATATATATCATTTATGCTTTTCAGTGCCTCCTGAAAGTCTGCACCTCAGGCAAGTGCCTCACTCACCTCGCCTTAGTCCTGGCCCTGAAAGAATCCCTAAATTATGGGAGTTGGCAATGTGCCCATCTGGGAAAAAAAAGTCTATATTTCCTACCTCCCTTCCAGGTGGGGTGGACAATAAGATTTAAGTGGAAAAATGGGGGGGTGGGGGTGTTGGGGAAAGCTCTTAAAAGGGATCTGACTCAACTTTGTCACTTGTCTTTCTCCTTGTTGGAGAGTGTCACCAAAAAGGCTCCGGTGTCCAGACTTTGGGGGCCTTAAGAATGGGAGGTCTTGTGCTAATGAATGGTGGAGTGAAAAGACAGAAGGAGCCTGGGTCCCTGACAACATTATAGGACTAGCATCTTGGTCAGCCTACCGCAGGAGTTCTTGTTAGCTGAAAACAATGAAATTCTCAACTTATGTAAGGCACTGTAATTAGGTATCAGCTAAAAAGTGCCAACTGCAATTCCTAACTGATTGTGAAAGGTTGAAGTTCTTTCATAAATCCATAGGAGAAAAAGATCGTTTTTTAACTAATCCATTCCTGTGGGCGTGGGGTCTTTCAATTGGACATCAGTGAGGCGTAGCATAGGAGACACAGAGAGAGAGACACACACACACAGAGAAAGGAAGCCGCCATATTTGATCCAGCCATGTGAGAGAAAGGACTCCAGATTTGCCCACACCTGAGCTCAAGAAGAGAAGCCCCAGGAAGCTCAACGAGCGGAGGCCCAGGGAGCGATGACTGATTGGCCACAGTGGAGGTCAAGGAGAAGGTAGAGGCTGGTCTTGCCTGATCACCACCTGGCAAGAATGCTAGTGTCAACAGTAGCCGACTTTGGTGCAAAAGTATCTCTGATAGTGTCTTGATTTGGACATTACATGACCCCAGAACTGTAAGCTTTTACCCTAATAAATTTCCCATTATAAAAGCCAAACCATTTCTGGTACTTTGCATAGGCAGCACTGTGGAAAATTAAGAACTGATATAATAAGAATACTCAGAAAACATGCTACACACAATGATAAAACTATCACCTTCATTTCCATGGGGCTGTGATAGAGATACCACCACCTCTCAGATGCCCCTCTCTCTTATTAACCAAAATACCAATGTTTTCACAAAATATTCTTATGTCAGTTTATTATGAAGTCCATTTTCTTGGCCTTTAAAGTAATTATAGAGGCAAAACTCAACCAAAGGCATGGATCAGAAACATTTTCCCCTGATAGCAAGCAGGGGATCAGGTATGAGGCTGATGACACTCTTGCCAGCTACACCTTGATAAGTAGACACACCAAGTCAAACCAATGGTGCCAAACAACCCTGTTTGGGCGTAGACTGAACTTCAGGGACTTGACTCTTGATGTAAAATCTCTTTACCCCAAGAATTGCTCTCTCTTTCACTAAGTCCACGCACAACGTTACCGAAAAAGGTGAGTAGACTGAGCCCCTCTATTTCCTTGGGAATTTAGGGAATCGCTGCTAGAGTGGAGCAAAAATTAACTTAGGTCTAGGTCAGTGCTATCTTCTTTTCAAAAAACAAGATTTTAGAATACATATTCCACATTCCTGATGCTGCTCCCCCACAAAAGTTAATACACATGTATTAAGATATATTGGGGAGAACTCAACATTAAGCCTTAACTAGAGAACATTTTACAACAAATGATGTTTTGTTCCATTAAGCACAACAGTAATTCAAACCATATGAACAAAGTGTTGCCTGGTGAAATTCCTTCAAAGACTTATGATGAATATATATAAGAATAAATCATAATGAACATAGAGTATTGTCTTGTAAATGTACTGTTAATGCTGTGAGAGTAGGGGCAGGAGGTGTAGAATGCCATGGAAAAACTAACTTTTCAATCTGCTTGAACAAAGGAAAGCCCCCTATGACTGGAAAGATGTCCGCGCTCAACTGAAGGATTGTATTCCAAGGTCAGAGCCCCCTTTTGCAGAAGAAAAGAAAAGAAAGTGTCATTTACATCTCTCCCTGCTTGTATAGGTTGTTAAGTAATAAGCCATGTACCAAAACCTAATCTGCAGGATCAGCTCTGAAAAGAGGAAAAGGACTCTGCCAACCATTTCTCAACACCTAAGGTTGTTTCTTTTCATTCCCAGAACTGTTTCATTAAAATTTTTAAACCTCGTGTCCCCCACTCCCCTCCAAACCTGCAAACACTACCTCAGATTTTAAGCCATTGCTCTAAGAAAGAAAGAAAGAAAAAAAATGCCAGAGAGGTTATTAGTACAACAGGAATGGAGGCCTCCTGAGCCATTCTCTGGGGTGGTGTGGAAGGAGCAACAAACGCCCCGGCTGAGCCTCGGCCATGCTGCAACTCATGGCCCTCAGGACAACTCGGGAAAGCAGGACCCGGGTCCCTGAGGAAGAGGCTGGACCAACGTGGCCAAACCAATCATGGGATGCAGGATGTTGCTTTGGAGGGAGGTGGGAGGATGCAATGACAATGTGGCTGGACCCCTGCCTCAGGAGGGTACAAATGGGGGAGCTCTCTGGCCTCATAATACCCCGGAGACCCTCCTGCAGGGAAAGCCGAAGGGGCTGTCAGGGGCTGAGGCTCAGGGGAGGCCAGCTTCCCTGGCCTTAGACCCAGGAGTGTGCTTGGGGACCACAAGTGGTGCAGGGAACCAGTGGGGACCCCAAGAACCACCATAGTGTGGAGAAGAGAACACTGGACCGGGAGTCTAAGAACTCCTCTTCTGTCCCTGACCAGCTGTGCGTCCTTGGGCAGGTTGCTTTGCATGTCCAGGGCCTCAGCTGGCTCCTCTATAAATAATGAGGCTGTTAGGAAGGGCGTAGTCTAGGGACCCTCACATCTCAATGCTCATGACTCAATGATTCCCTGTCTTCACGCCTCACTCACCCCCGGTGCTGACTCACTCTGATGCATTGACCGTTGGGTTTTATTTTCCTGACCATCCTTCAGATTCAAAGCAAAATAGGAACACAAAGGCAGAACTCTAGATGCAAGGTCAATCTTCCCCACTTCCCATGGTTACTGAAGCTGCTTCCAGATCCTTGGGGGAAGTTATCAACCTTTGGCATCCGGGCCCTTATCGAAGGCCCAGGGTCTCCTTTGCCCAAGGAGGCTGTTTTGTCAGGAGACTCCTCCAACGGCAAATGGTGCTGTAAAACAACACAAGCACTTCAACTCCCAGCCACCTTCATCATTTCCCGCTGTCCTCTGGCAAAACTCCCTGTTCCTGCCAACCCTGACGGGAGGCAGAGGCTCGAACGAATCCTGGAATTTCACATAGGCAAACACTGCCAAAATCATGCCTCAACTTAAGTTTTTTAAGAACATTATTTTTTGCCCTCTACTTTGAGTAAGTCCATGGCACAAATGTAAAAGCATTAACAGTATTTTGTTTCAAGTTGACCAAGTTTGCTGGAATGAAAAACCATCAACATCTGAGGAGTAAAGAGGAAGAAAGCCCATCTTCTAGTGTCACAGGACTGCTCGTTTTAGTTCTTTGCATTCCACAAAAGGAAATGGGAAATGAGGGTATTATTGGGTGATCTAAGCTCCCTCTCAATTAGAAGTAGAATGGGCATCACCAGCCCCAAATCCTGAAGACTGGGGAATGAACAATGGACTAAAGTAGACATTATTATTCTACTATAGACTTACTATTATTCTAACAATGGAAGAACTCTTATCATTGATATAAAGGCAGCAGCCACCAGAGGTTCTGAGGGATGGAAGAAGGAAGAATAGGTGTAATATGGGTGCATTTTCAGGGCAATGGAGTTTTCCTGCATGACATTGCAGTGACGGAGACAGGCCATTATATATTTTGTCATAACCTACAAAATCGTGTGGGACAGAGTGTAAATTATAATGTAAACTATAGACCATGGTTAGTAGCAATGCTTCAATATGTGTTCATCAATTATAACAAATGAACCACACTAATGAAAGGTGTTGTTAATGTGGAAAAGTGTGGGAGAGGTAGAGAGTGGGGCATATGGGAAACCCTTATATTTTTTATGTAACATTTATGTAATCTAAAGCTCCTTTAAAAATATAAAAAGAAATTAATAAAAAAAGTGATATCAGAAAGTGTGGTTTTGCCAAGGGATCATGAGACAGTTCCTGGGGAACACAACGCTTAGCACTTCTCCAAGTACCTGGAGGCCCCATCCATCCATCCAACTCTTATTCTGAGTAAATCACCAGCGGGGGAAACAGAGATAAAGATGATGCTCAGGAAACCCCCTCTGGATCCCTCTGGAACAGAAAACACCACCCTCACATCTCACTCCCCACTTGTCTCTCATCTTCCCAATGCACCCCAAAGGGAAGAGGGGAGTTGTCCATAGCAGCCAGTATGAGGGGGAAGGAAGGAAGAAGAGCAAAGACCTAGGATCCCCTTCTCCACGAGAGCCACACAGAGGTGAGAGCACAGCCAGGGGAGAGTGAAGGGAGAGGGAGAGCACCTCACAGTCAGCCCCCTTGCCTGGGTCCCCAGCTCTATGCTTGCCCAGGCCTGCTAACTCATGACCCCCACCCCACTCTGCTGATGTCCTTTCAGGCCCGGGGAGGGCAGGGGCTGCACTGTGACTGGGGGAGCCTGAGTCCTTGCTCCCCTGCTGGGCCTGCGGCTGGGGGTGCCTCTGGAGCCCCCACACACTAACCACAGACATATTGGCCGCCGGACGCCTTTCCCTGGGTATGGCAGGGGCACCCTGAGCCAGGCAGGCTTCTGTGGGCTCCTCCTGACCTGACCACACCTGACCACAGAAGAATAGGCATGGATTGTGACACAAACTGAAAATGATCTGTGGAGTACAAATTGACAAGAAGAAGCCTACTGGTCTCAGAGTTTTAAAAAATCAAACTAACCACTCATACCCTTGGGGTAATTTAGGCCTAGTTTCTCAAGAGTGTGGGAATCAATAAAAAGGCTCGTGAAAGGTGGCTAAAGGGATACAGTTAGCTTCCTTGTCTGAGGATCACCCAGTCACAGCTTCCACGGCCAGACTTTACCACAGTCTCTGAGGGGCCTGTGCCAAGAAGGCACCAATGTGACAGAGCGCAGCGAGCCAGGAAACAGTGTGAGGGACGAAGAAGTCGCCTGCAGGGAAGGCGGCTCTTCACGTGAAACGTGCAATTGGGTGATGCCTCTTTTAGGGGACACTTAGAACAGTCCACACACAACCAGTCAGACAGGTGCCTCAGCAAAAAGACCCATTCAGAGAAAAGTCCTGAAAGGACACAGAGGAGTGCAGCTGACACTTTGCCTCTGGAATAAACCTTAACAGCTTTAGAACCCCTTCTCTCTCTCAACCATGGCCTCCTCTTACTTGTTCTGGAAGGGACTGTAGGACCCAATGAAAACACCAGCCTGTGAATAGTTTCATTCCTCCCCAAAGGGCAAACTACCTACATCTTCATTAAAGTTTGAAAATTATCAAAATGGCCTTGACATCACAGCTCCAATGTTTGGGCTATTATTTTGTCCTTACACTTTTAGTACCCTCAGGAGTCTCAGGTTTACATCAATTAGCACAGGGCTATGTTTTACTGAACGAGTCATTACATCTACAACGTCCAGAATCCGTGTAAACACATGCATTTTCCTCAATAAAACTGTAATACACAACACTAATAATCTTGGAGTCATAGGAAGGCGTTACCACCAACACGAAACAAAAATGTCATCAGTGTGACAAGAAACAGCTGCCAAAGCACTTGCCTTTTTACAGCTTGGGCCAAATACAAGATGATCGAAATTAGGTCAGATAACTCCCTTGTCCGTTTGCTTCCACCCCTCCTCAAAGCCCTTAAGATCCCTGGTAGACTCTAACGCCTTGCAACTCAAAGTGTGGGCCATGGACCAGCAGCAGTGGTATCATCTTGGAGCTTGTTAGAGTTGCAGAACCTCACGTCCTACCCACCTCAGACCTTCTGAATCTGCATTGAACATTCATAGGCACATTAAAGTTTAAGAAGCACTGCTCCAAGCCCTTCCTCCTCCCACTCCCCAAACTCCCCCATACATCCCTCACACACAGACTTTGGCCCCAGATCTGAGATCAGCCTCTGCTCCCTAAAGGCCACTGAAGCTTCTCCAAAGGGCCCAGCTGCCATGACAATCCCTGTCTGGCTCACATCTCCCCCACCTGGCTGCACCCTGGTCCAATCTCCCTCCTCTCTTGACCTGCCAAGGCGATGTTTGCCCAAGATGGTTAGAAATGTGCAAGGCCTTATGCCCCATAAAATGTTTATTCATGAGGAAAAAGATCTATTTTTAGGTGTCAACTGCCAGCCCATCCTGGCTCACCCAGTCCCTTTCCTCCCACGTGCCCAATTAGAAAGATTATATTGTTTCCTGGCATACAATTCCCAGGACATTGAATGCAGGCAGGGGACCTAGAGAAGGGCTCCAAGAACAGCTCTTAGTGAATGGAAACAAGATGATTTCTGCTCAAAGCAATTTCCTCAGCACCCACCCTTTCCTCCCACCACGGACCCCATGCTGAAGGGACGCCAAGGCCATGTGGTGGTAATGGAACTCCACCACATGCAATGCATTTTTTACCCTCAAGATACAGCTAACTCTCCTTTTATCCCACCCAAGTTGACAACTCAATATTCAGAATCCCAATTTCCCATAAGACGAGAGATGAATCCAAGTTTTTCTTATGTGGAGGAGTGTGCATAAAATCCAAAAGCTTATGACCTAGCTGGCTCTCAAATCCTGACTCTTTAGGGGACCCTGGAAATGATCATAAACACACAATTTCCCTTACTGTCTTAGTCTATT
This sequence comes from Cabassous unicinctus, assembly GCA_029593785.1. Classification (NCBI taxonomy): domain Eukaryota; kingdom Metazoa; phylum Chordata; class Mammalia; order Cingulata; family Chlamyphoridae; genus Cabassous; species Cabassous unicinctus. Next base: position 2,787 of record JAQZBX010081988.1, on the reverse strand, counting down.
AAAGAGGTGGCATATTTCTGTAACAGCCAAGTTTCTAAGCTCGTTCTCTTTTCGTGGCTCACAGTAGATGGCACTAATTCATCACAGTGCATTTCCCCACCGAATCTGGAATGCTGCCTTAGAATCTTTCTTCAACAGAGCCCCGAGTCCCACAGAATCTCTGACCCCACCCGAGACCTCCTGAATCAGAATGTACAATTTAATAAGATGCCCAGGTGATTCATATACACATTGAAGTTTGAGACGCACTGGTATAGAGGCACTGTCACTTGACTGGATCCACAGGTAAGATTTACTTGCCATGCCTGGTCTACAGTCTTGGGGTTTCCAATCTCTAGATCCCAATTTCTCTTTCAGAGGCTTCAAACTGGAGGTTTAGATACAATATTTGGCCCATTACTTTTTTTGTTTAGCAGCAAACATTCAAAGATTGAGAGACATAATGTAAAAATCAGTTGACCTGGCAAACTGGGCCCACATTCCTCCATGCCAAGAGATGACTGGAAATAAGGTAGCAGCGGCTCTCTATTAGATAGGGCATAGATTCTCCAGTTAACCCAAGTCTCTACCACTCTCTACTGCCTTATACCAGCCTGTTTCACTCATTCCTGCTGCCTACCTGAATATGACTATACCACAGCAGACAATATAGTTGTTTCCAAAATGGAAAAGAACAATTGCCCGTGACACCGTCACCTTTACCTGCTTATTTACGTCTTTCCTCTGTGAAAGTAGGCAACCACACCTGCAAGCCACGGCATCCCTGTCCCCTGCATGTGATCCCTGTGTTGCAGGGAGGAGTACCTGCAATACGAGCTGCCTCTTCATAGAGTTCCCATCCTCTTCAAGATCCACAGTCTGCCTGAGGCCTGCAACCACACACCACATATCCTCTCTATTGTCTACTTCCTGGTACCAACCACACACCAGGAAGCATAACCTTTAAGAGCATGATCCATCAGTCTGTAACTTAGTTCAAGTTCCTGGCTCTGCCACTAACGAGCTGTGTGACGTGACCACAGGTCTCTGAGCCCGTTTCCTCAGCTGTAAAATTACCTACTACTTCACTGCGTTATTGTGAGAAATAAAAGGATGCTTGTAAAGTGCTAAGCACAATGCCTAGAACACAGTATGCACTCACCAAAGGTGGTTATTGCTATTATTACATACAGCTGGTGCTCAACAGCTGTTTGTTAACTGAATTTCCCATCACTTTTGACTACCTGTCTCTCCCCAGCCCACCCCATCTTCAGGCAAAGGGAGATCTTTCCTACCCTCCACCCTGTCACCCAGGGCACAGAATGAGGCACTGTAGGCCAGGGGAGTCTCTAGACAGCCTGCCCTCAGCAGCACCTGTGGTGCTGAGACCTAAAACCATATGGCCTGCCACAGCCACATGGGCCATTTTCCTATGCCCACTCACAACTTCTACATGAACCAGCCCTTCAAAGTTACTAAGAAAGTTTTACCGACCTCCTCTGACCATTCCAGCCCACACAAATCCCTCCCTTCTCTGATCTCACAACTGTACTTGGCTGGAACCACATAGTTCAGCAGTTAATGATCTCTCAATATTTCATATAGACTGTTTCTCTCTCTCCAGAAAAGCAGTATGTGGCCTCTAAAGGTGATAAGCAGAGTGTGTGGCAAACAGCAGGTGTTAAAGCACACACACACACACACACACACACATCAATTTCCTTCTTTTAGGCAAAAACAGACTGCAGCTTTGCATTTATTTAACACCAGCAAAGTGCTAAGCAATGTAACAAACATCATACCATAAACATCAGTGTCGACTTCCTCGTGTGCTAAAAGACATGTTTAGCATTAACTGAACTATGGAATGGAACTCTTCCAGATTTCTTTGGTAATATGTGAACCATAAGCTGAATAAATGAAAAGGGACAGAACTGGGTCACTGTCTTGTTTGTTTCCTAAAAAAAAAAAAAGGGACTGGTGATTATCTCTGGGCTGCAGCATTTTATCTGCCAACACAGCAAAACTGACAGAAGAAACATGAAGTATCTTTCCAAAAACAATGATTTCCATGTAAGTGAAAGATATAGTTCCTCCTTTCAGTTCTAAAATATCAGTCACTGATTTCAACGGGCCACAGAGCTTGGACGCAGCCACCCTTTTTAGGAAACACGAAGGCCTCCACATTCACACCCTTTGAACGCAGAGGGCCTGATGGCCACAGTGTGAACTGGCTGGGAAGAGAATATACTGCTCAGAATTTCAGTTAGGATGGGTGCAAGATTGGCATATTCCATTCTGAGTTTCCCTGAGGTGGCATCTTAGTTTCCTAGAGCTGCCATAACAAAGTACTACAAACTAGGTGGCTTAAAACAACAGACATTTATTATCTCTCAATTCTCAAGGCCAGAAATCCAAACTCATCGTGACAGCAGGACCATCCTTTCTGTGAAACCTGCAGGAGAGGATCCTTCCTTACCTCTTCTAGTTCTGGTGGCTGCCAGCAATCCCTGTTGGCCCTTGGCTTGTAGAGGCATCACTCCAATCGCCCTCCTCCATCTTTACCTGGCCTTCTCCGTGGTGTGCCCTGTCTCTGTGTCTAAAGTTCTCTTTTCTTTAAGGGCCCACCCTAATTCAGCTTGGCCTCATTTTAACAGATCACATCTTCAAAGACCCTATTTCCAAATAAGGTCACATTCACAGGACCAGGGGTTAGGACTGAATATATGTTGGGAGGACACGATTCAACTCCTTGGGATGATGGTGACACCTGTGGGGTGTGGGCATTTACTCACGCAGCCTGTTGCT
>JAQZBX010081987.1:0-13025 GCA_029593785.1 Cabassous unicinctus | reverse complement strand
AGTGATATCATCAGGATCCAGGTTGTTTTTCTCTCTGTGCTATGACATCTTCAGTGTTGGCTTAATCATTCAGGCTGGTAACAGGATAGATATAGCAGTGACTCATCCAGACATGACATCTAGAGGCTGAAGAGAAGATGGTCTTTCTATGGCATTTTCTTATCACTGAGGAGCCCTCTTCCTAAAGACCTCCAGCAAAGGAACTCTTGCATCTCCTTGGCTAGAACTGGGTCACAAGCCAGTTCCTGAATGAGATGCCCTGGAGTAGTCTGCTTCTCTTCAGGCACAAGGCCATGTATTAAGGGATTATATTGGGGAGGAAGGAGGACAGATTGGATGCTTGGAAAGAAGCTGCCAGTGTCTACTATGGTGACCATCAAGGTGTTGTATGACTTGGCGACTGCTAACTTTTCTGGACTCATCTTTTACCACTCAACTCCTTGTACTCAACCCTCTAGCTCTACTGACCTAAGTTCTGTTTCCCTGAGCCTGCAATTTACTCACGCCACCTTGGGGGCTTTAAAGTGTGCTGCTACCTTTGTTCTAGAAGGCACTTTCATGGCCATCCATATCTTTTAGGATTCATCTTATTTGTTACCTCAAGACTTCCCCCTAAGAATTCTTCTCTCACCCTCAAGGCTGGGTGAGGGCCACTCCTGTATACTCCCAAGGGACCTCTACCTGCCCCGGTAAAGCATTTGCCATATTGTATTATAATTACCTATTCATGTCTTTGTTTCTCTAACTAGAATAAAGCCATCTTGAGGTCAAGAATTCTGTCTTATTACACAATGACTGATGCATAGCCCGTGTTCAATAACTGTTTTTCAGTGAATGACAAAAATGCCATGTTTTTCTCCTCCAAACTCTGAATCTACCCAACTAATCCTAGCCATGAAGAATGTTCCTCAGTCCTTTAGGCTTCATATATTCCTCCTCCTTTCAAAGACAGCTGTCTTAGTTAGCCAGAGCTGCTGTAACAAATTGTCACACACAGGTAGGCTTAAACTACAGGAATTTACTGTTTCACTGTTTTGAAGGCTGGAAGTCCAAAGTCATGATATCAGGAGGCGTGTGTTTTCTCTGAAGTCTGCAGCGTTCTGGTGGTGGCCTGCCCGCAATCCATAACTCAAGCTGTGCCTCCGTCACATGGCCGTCTCTCCCAGTCTGTCTCCTACTATTACATCCAAATTTCTTCTGTTTATAAGGACTCCAATCACACTGGATTAGGGCCCACCCTGATTCAGCTTGGCCTCCCCTGAACTGATAATATCTTTAAAGATCCTGCTTACAAATGGGTTCACATCCACAGGAGGGGAGTTAGGACTTTAACATGCCTTTGTGGAGGACGTGATTCAATCCATAACAACTCACAGCAGTTTCTCTAAGAAAGCTTCATAGGTTAAGCTCTTGAAAAAATACTAACCTTTCTAAACTTCTGTCAGTTCAAAATACATCAGTATTATCTCTTTGGCAACAAGTATTTTTAAAAATCAGTTTTACTGCAGTATGATTTATATACAATAAAATGTACCCATTTTAAGTGTAAAGTTCTATGATTTTTTTTTTTTTAATTTAAGGAGGTACCAGGGATTTAACTGGGAAAGGCAAATTTGTACATGCAAAGCATGTGTTCAGCCACTGAGCTACACCTCGTCTGCAATGAGTTTTGTCTAATTTATAGACCCATGTAATGGCCACCACAATCAAGATGGCACACTTCCATCACCCCCACAAGTGTCCTTGTGTCCCTTTGCAGTCAATCCTCTTATCCCTGACACCAGGAAAAATACTGATCTGTGTTTGCTCTTCCTAAATTTCATATAAATAGAATCATACAGTATGTTCTCTTTTGTGAAGTGTCTATTGAAATCTTTCCCCCATTTTTATCATGTTGTCTGTCTTATTCTTACATTGTAAGAGTTTTTTACATGCCTGAGCATGAATCATTTATCAGATGTATGCATTGTGGCTATTTTCTCCCAGACAATAGCTTGCATTGTCTTTTCATTGTCTTAATGGTGTCCTATGAGTGACTAAAGAGACAATGGCAATTTGAGGCAATATATGATCCTGGATGGGACCTAACAAGGGAGGAGAGAAGGCTCAAAAGGATATTGTAGGGACATATGAAGAAAATGGAATAGAAACTGAAAGCTTTATATCAACGTTAAATTTCTTGAACTTGATAACTTATACTTAAGGTGGTTACATAAATGAATATCCTTGTTCTTAGGAAATATACATGGAAGTATTATGTATTCAAGGAGCATGATGTCTACAATCCGCACTGAAATGTTCAGAAAGTGGATTGATAAATCGACAGACAAACATAGATATATGGATAATTAGATAGATGGATTGATAGAATGATGAATAGTTAGCTAGAATGATAAGACAAATGTGGCAAAATGTTAAAATTGGTGTGTCTGGGTATCTGGGGGCATAGGAGTATATTGGAGTTCTCTGTATGGGGTTTGCATTATTTTTTGTAACTGTCCTGTAAGTTTGAAACTGTTTAAAAATAAAAAGTTCAATAACAACAACAATATTGCTTTCCTCTGGCTTTGCAGACCCCATCCTTTCCTGGCTTGCTTAGCCCACTAGTCATTCTTGTTCAGAATCCTTTGCTGGTTCTTCCTTTTTTCAATGGCCTCCTAAGCACTGGGGTATCCCAAGGCACAATCTTTGAAGATATCTTCTTCTCTTTCTACCCTCATGTCCAAGTGCTCTCACCCAGGACTCTGGCTTTAACCACCATCTACCTCAATGGTTCTCAATTGGGGGTGATTTTGGCTCTCAGGGGACATTTGGCAATGTCTAAAGACATGTTTGGTTGTCACAACCAGAGGAAGGTGCTGCTGGTATCTAGTAGGTAGATGTCAAGGATGCTGCTAAAGATCCTAAAATGCACAGGACAGCTCCCACAAAAAGAATTATCCAGCTGAAATGTCGATAACACTGAGGCCGAGAAACCCTAATCAACTCAGACCTCTTCTCTGAACTCTAGACTCATATCCGACTTCCTACTCAACATCTTCATTCGGATGTTTAACAGATATATCAAACTAAACATGTCGCAACCTGAAGTCTCAGTTCCCCCTGCTTCAGCTCAGGTTCACTGGGAAACAGAACCTGAGGTAGGATTTATGTTTAATGCTTTAATGGAAGGTACCATCCCAGGGCAGCCAAAGTGAGGGATAAGGGAAGAGGGACAGGGAAGGATGGGGCACAACTGCAAGGTGGTGAGTTCCCAAACTGGCCACTGCTTCATGAGCCACAAAGGCGCACAGCCCCATCCATAGGCCAGGTGGCTGCTGGTTCATGACAGGGACAAAGGAAAACGGATTCGATCTACGGCTCCATCCTTTCTCCTGCGCGCCTCAGTGCCCTCAGTGCCCAAGCTGGCCGAGCTTACTCTCACGAAGAGTTCAGGCCTCCATCCTACCATGTTGCTCATCTCAACCTTTCTGCAGCCTTGGGGAAGTCAAATTCCATTCATTCAGAGTTCATGACCTCAGGAGGTGGACGATGCTACCCACACAGAGTCGGCTGTCCTAGCAGCTGCTGAGGCAAGGTGAGGGTGAGGGACTCTGAGAGAGGCCTAAACTGCCCAATACAGTAATAACCAAGACACACAGGAACCTCCCAGACCTCTGCGGAGGTTTATCGCGCCTACCAGGGATGTTCCCAATAGGATTCTAACTGCAGCAGCTGGCAGCAACAAAGATTAAAAAAAAACCACTTAAGGGGCTTGAGAGCGTGGAGCTTCAGGTTAGATTTCTTTATTTTTACAAAGCTGTAGTTCCGAAAGGTAGTGCAGTGAGGAGTTACTGGGGTGGAGGGATATGTGTGCGGAAGGGTGCGGAAAAAGCAGCGTCAAACACAGGAAGCAGAAGTGTAATAGAACTCACTGTTCATAAAGAGAAAAGCTGCGTTCTGGAAACCGAGGAGGGTAGGAAACAGGCACTTTTATTTTCCTGAAAGGAATGCTGGGGCATGTGTCTGGAGGAGGGACTTAACTAGTTCCGTGCCCGGGATCCTTGCACTGCCTGGGCAGCGCCGCACAGGCCCTGCCTTCCACTGGCCACTACCGAGCCGGGAGCATGCAGGCATTGGCTTTGATTAAAGAGGTGGGAGGTGTAGGCGTCAGGCAACGCGAACTGTGGCTGGGCGAAGGGGCGGTCCCAGTGCAGCGGGAGGTACCAATCGCGGGCGCCTGCGGGCTCCTAGCAGCCTCCGCAGAGGTTCCGCAGCAGTGGAAGCACCGGAGCTGCTGGCTGCCTTCTTTCGCGCTGCAGGCGCGGAGGCGCAACGCCTCTGGGACGCAGCCCGAGCCGCGCACCGGGTGCACCGCGCACGCCCCCGGGTCTCGCTGCCCGGCGCCGCCTTGGGGACCCTATCCCGAAGTCGCATGTGGCCCTTGTGGGGGCACTAGGCCGGGGGAGGAGGCACGAGGGCAGGGAGGTGGGCAGGCGGCATGCTTCTCAGTGTTCGTCCCAATTAGCCCCAAGTTGGCAGACAACCCTACAAACCCACGGAGCCTTCGGTCCCCCAGAAATCACATTCTCTGCATTTTCAATATAATCCGATGGCAAGAAAACTTTAACTTCCGACGTAGGTCACAGAGGGACAGGCTCTTAGCACCTCCGCCTCACGGGGACACTGCACACAACAAACCCAGGTGGTGGCCAGCTGCACAGCTCTACCCAACTCTGCACCTCTTCGAGTCCCGCGGGGAGACGCTGAGTCTGCCCTGCCGAGAGCCCCCGGCGGGAGGGGCGGGATGACGCGCACAGCGTTGCGATCGAAGCGGATTATTGTGGGACTGCACAAACGCAAACCCATCCGAGGAGTTTTGCCAGGAACACCACCGCCTGCATTGCGTCGGCCCTGGCCATTTCCAATGTGAAATTCCCGGGGAAGGTCGCGGCCAGGGGCACCGGCCGTGTGCGGGGCTGTGGACCGCAAGGGAGGCAGAGTCGGTGGTCGGTTTTTCTGCTAGGAGAATGAAAGCGCTGTGCTGACAGCGGTGGGAACTGAATGACAACCCCCCTCTGCCAAACCACCCCCTCATATTTTCCATCTACCTCCTCGCTCCTGCCCTCCCCCGCCCTCCCCAGCCCACGCCCGGGTGGGCCAATCGCTGCTCCCCAAGCGAGGCGCTTTCTCAGGTTTCTGCTGATCTTGCAGCGCCCAGAAATGGACCGAGCGGACCCGCCGCCGCACGCATCCGGCTCCACTCGGAGCTCCTAAAGCCCCCCGGGCGCGCCGCGGAGCCGCGGCGAGATTCCAGCGGGGCTGCGGGGAGTGGAGCGGACCCGAGAGCCATGTAGATCCCTGCTCTCGCCCGCCCGCCGGCCTCCTTCGGGGTCGACTCTCGGGCTCCCACCGTGTTAGAGGGGGGCGAGAGTGCTGCTGACCCGCATTTGCTTCAGAGCTTCAGGAGACGGTGGCATTTTGCTTTTCCGCCCGCCATCCTCCGGGACTCCCCGCATCGGAGAGGGGACAGCGTCTCCAAATTGCTGACAGCGGGTGAGAATGGGGGTAGGGGATGGACATTTCCGCCGCGGTGGCTCAGTAAAGCGACTGCCCTGCTGAGAGGGGTGTAGGAATCGGGCATCAGCGCGGCAAGCGTGCCCCGGCGCTTCTCCGATGCCGCTGCGGCGGCGGCCGCAGCTCCCTCCCGCGTGCTGCAAAGGCGCCGACCTGCCGCATTCCGACTCGGGCTCGCCGCGGGCTCAGCACCGCCCCTGCGCCAAGCCGGCCGGCCAGGTAGGGGGTTCCCCAGTTTGGGTCCGCACGGGCGGGGGTTGGGGCGCCGGGGGGAGGGAGGCCGGGGTGTGCGGGTGCTGCCTGGGACCTGGAGCTCCCCCAGCGTCTGCCGGCGCGTTTCCGATCTCTAGTTGAACGAAGTTGTCAACAGATCGGCTGCGGGGCGTTGGGGAAAGTGGGAGAGAAGAGCCCCAAACTTGGATTTCCGTGTGTCTGCGTGTGTGTCCGTTTGTGTGCATGTGACAACCCTAGCAAAAGTCCAGTGCTGTCTAAAAAAGCTAGAGGTCTGTGCTCTTCGGTGTCTGTAGGTCCGTCCCATCTGAATGCTTCTGATTTTCTACCCCCGTATCACTTTCTATTTCTCTGCAGCGTCCATCGATCGCCCTGGTGGGAGCTTAGAAGGCGGCAGGCGAAGAGGGGTAGGCGGGGGGAGAGCCGAGGAGAAGCAGAGGGGGTGACAGGCGTGGGGATCTGCTGAGCCGGCCCTGCACCCGGTCCTAGGAGGGCTCGCGGAGGGGATGGAGGCCAGGGTGACCCCCGAAGCAATGGCCCGGTCCGCTAGAGCGGCACTGCGTTAAGGCGCCTCGAGCAGGAAGAAGTAGAAAAAAACAACTCTTACTCCCACCTCCACCCCCAGCAAAAGGCTGCACCCTGGGCCGCAGGCGAGGGGGTTCCCAACTGAGCAAAGGGGGGGGTGGAGGGCCAGCGGAAGCCAACACCCTGATCTCTTAAGCGCCTGGCTTTGAAGCCCCTCCCCCTGAGCGTGCGGGAGACGCGCACTCCGGTGGGGGGGGCGCTGGGGTCCCCCCCACCCCTCTTCCCCCGCTCTTTCCCACCCGGGGTCCTCTCCTGGCCTCTCACCCCTGCACCCGGTTTCAACCATGACGGTGATGTCTGGGGAGAACGTGGACGAGGCTTCGGCCGCCCCGGGCCACCCCCAAGACGGCAACTACCCCCGGCCTGCGGACCACGAGGACCACGAATGCTGCGAACGCGTGGTGATCAACATCTCCGGGCTGCGCTTCGAAACGCAGCTCAAGACCTTGGCTCAGTTCCCTAACACGCTGCTGGGGAACCCCAAGAAACGCATGCGCTACTTCGACCCCCTGAGGAACGAGTACTTCTTCGACCGCAACCGGCCCAGCTTCGACGCCATCCTCTACTACTACCAGTCGGGGGGCCGGCTGCGGAGGCCGGTCAACGTGCCCCTGGACATGTTCTCCGAGGAGATCAAATTTTACGAGTTGGGCGAGGAGGCCATGGAGAAGTTCCGGGAGGACGAGGGCTTCATTAAGGAGGAGGAGCGCCCCCTGCCCGAGAAGGAATACCAGCGCCAGGTCTGGCTGCTCTTCGAGTACCCCGAGAGCTCGGGGCCCGCCCGGGTCATCGCCATCGTCTCCGTCATGGTCATCCTCATCTCCATCGTCATCTTTTGCCTGGAGACTCTCCCCGAGCTGAAGGATGACAAGGACTTCACAGGCACCCTCCACCGCCTGGACAACACCACGGTCATCTACACCTCCAACATCTTCACGGACCCCTTCTTCATAGTGGAGACCCTGTGTATCATCTGGTTCTCCTTCGAGCTGGTCGTTCGCTTTTTTGCCTGCCCCAGCAAGACGGACTTCTTCAAAAACATCATGAACTTCATCGACATTGTGGCCATCATCCCCTATTTCATCACCCTGGGCACCGAGATAGCGGAGCAGGAGGGAAACCAGAAGGGCGAGCAGGCCACGTCGCTGGCCATCCTCAGGGTCATCCGCTTGGTAAGGGTGTTTAGAATCTTCAAACTCTCCCGCCACTCCAAGGGCCTCCAGATCCTGGGCCAGACCCTCAAGGCTAGCATGAGGGAACTAGGGCTACTCATCTTTTTCCTCTTCATCGGGGTTATACTGTTTTCTAGTGCAGTGTACTTTGCCGAGGCGGAAGAAGCTGAGTCTCACTTCTCCAGCATCCCCGATGCTTTCTGGTGGGCGGTGGTGTCCATGACCACTGTAGGATACGGTGACATGTACCCTGTGACAATTGGAGGCAAGATCGTGGGCTCCTTGTGTGCCATCGCTGGTGTGCTGACAATTGCCCTGCCCGTACCTGTCATTGTGTCCAATTTCAACTATTTCTACCACCGAGAAACTGAGGGGGAAGAGCAGGCTCAGCTGCTCCACGTTAGCTCCCCTAATTTAGCCTCTGACAGCGACCTCAGTCGCCGCAGTTCCTCTACAATCAGCAAGTCTGAGTACATGGAGATCGAAGAGGATATGAATAATAGCATAACCCATTATAGACAGGCCAATATCAGAACTGGCAATTGCACCACAGCTAATCAAAACTGCGTTAATAAGAGCAAGCTACTGACCGATGTTTAAAACCACAAATGAGCAAACAAACAAAAAAAGCCCCACTTAGCAGCTTGAAGGACTTAAAAAAACAAAACAGAAATCTGAGTGACCCATGTCACACTTTGTAGATACTTTTACTCAAGTCTTTGAATGCTCTGTTTAACTGTCAATGCATTGTTGCATTGCAAATTTTTTTGGCGTGGCGAACCGGAAGTTTTCAAGATCCATGAAAAAAAACTATTTTAATTTTACTTAAAAAAAAAAAAGAGAAAAGAAAGAGTCTTTTCTAAAACTGGTTAAAATAATTCAGTCCATGAACTAGTCTAGGTAAAATAGGATTCATGTGCTTCCCCATCCTGAAACATTTTCAATCCTTCCGCTTCTTTAACTTATTGTTGTTTTTAGCCTAAAAGAAACCAGATGCTCACGTAGAAATATAAAACTAAAATTTGCATGAGACTCCAATATGAAAACTTTGCAAACTGCACAGTGCATCAGATGTATTATATGTAACATGCTATACCAGCCAAAATGGGTGATGAACAAATGTTTTTATTTTGGTCAATTAAACTGCATATTCCAAGGTGAAAGAAACCAAAATTACTTATGACTGGCTCACAAAGCACCTTATATCTCTGATACTGGTCCTGATTCACAGGGCTTTTCCCTCTGGCCCACTCCCCTTCTGATCCAAACTATTCTCTAAGAAAAAGGTTAACTGAATCAAATGAATTACTTTATCTGCAGTGCTGCTAAGTTTTCTCGACTGCAGTTGACCCAAACACAGGTTCTTTTCCCACCAGTCCTGCACTCCAACCCCTGGCTTCCAGAACTGGACGTAAAACCTTAGCCTTTTTATTGCAAGAGAGCACAAATGGAGCTATGTAAGCATGTTTGAATCTGATAATATTTATTTTTAAATCGCATGCTGAGAACGTTAACACAGACAATAGGGGATAAGCTTACGTTGGAAGTGACTCTTCTAAAATAGATCATTTTTTCCATTTGCATTCACCAAAAGTGCACTCTTTCATTTATTAACTATTTTATTAGTAAATAAAGTACTGTATTTAAGTGCATATGTTAGTCAGATGGGAACAATAACTTTTTGGAGCTCAAAGCATGTTCTCTTATTCAGCATTATGGCCTATTTGACTAAGGTGTACCTTGAATTAATGCATGATTTCAGTAAAAAAAAAATTTAAAAATTACAAGTTTGTGGGATGAAAGGCCCAAAAGAAATAATGGGGGTGGGGGGTGGGGGTGGGGGGCACTCAGTCAATTTTCCTGCCTTTGCTCAGGGAAATATTGGGTTTCTGTGCAGGTGTAGGCAGAGAGAGGACCAAGATGCCAATCCCTTAAAGGGAAACTCCATGGAAAAATAAATAAGTCATCAAGGTATATATAACACCACCTAAGAACAAGTATTCTTTCTAGCTGAAGATAAACACAAGCAAAACAAACATGCAAAAAAGGGTGCAATACTGCATGCTATTGTTTTTTGTTTTTATTTTTCGTGCAGTCTTAGGATGTCAATGAAAATGTTTATCTTTGATATGCATCCAGAGCAGAGTTGATTTCTTTTTGCAGTCATGATTTGAAGTCTGTAGAGACTTTGGCCCTCCCCTTGAGACTCCCTGAAGAAACTCAACCAATTGATTTCATAGTTGCTTAGTGCCTTTGTCCTGGACCCACAATGAACTGCAGAAAGTGCCTCCATTAACCCAGCTGAGACGTTAAGGAACAAAAGGGGGAAGGGTTGGGGCACAGATAGTTTTGCTTTTGCTTTTCCCATCCTCGCCTTCTCACTTCTCACTGTAAGAAGACAGCACCATCCTAAACCCAGGAGAGAAGGGAGGGGTCCAGGAATGTGCTGCCTACCTGGCCATCCCATGGACATGGACCGTTCGACCACCTGATGCTGAACGTGACAGGGGCCTGAGACCCTGCTTCGAGCTGGACGTGACCTGTGAACTTGTATTTTTTTCCCCCTCTTTTCTACCAGAAGCCCCAAATAAACTTTTTGGGAATCTCTTTCCTGCTGAAGGCCACACAGGACAAACCAGGCTTCCCGAGGCCCAGCGTAGTGTCCTTTGCACATTTGCTTATTCCTCTCCTGTCAGCAACAGCACGCTGCCGCCTTTCTACTCTCAAAAGCCCGAATCTCTGAGAGTCTGATCCTTTCGGGCATCGTGGTGGCTATGGGAACACTCAGTTGGTTGATGACTTTCCCCAGGTCTTCCTCCTGGCCCGCCCCCTTCAGATATTTCCGACAATGCTGCCATGTCCTACCTGGCCGTCACCTCACAGGCTGAGCATCCAGCCAGAAGCTGCCCGTGGGACCCCGTGCCCAGCGGCCACCGCAGCACGGGCCTCCGGAGCCCAGCAGCTGTCCAGCCGCGGGGAGGCACTCACAGCCTTTTTAAGGACACCGAGATGGGAATCTTCCTTCTGCACTTAGCATGTGGCTGCCTGCCGCTGACCGCCTGTCCCTCCTGCCCTGCTTTTTCTGGAAATCTTCCTTGTTACTTCCATCCCTTCACCCTACTTTATCCTAGACCTCATAGTGAGGCAATAAACCAAGACACCAGAGTCACACCTGACTACATGTAGAGAAAGAATGTGGATATTTTATTTTTCTGTGCTCCTTGTGTGGATATGTAAGACGAACGTAACGCACGCGTCGTGGAACCAGCGGGGCCAAAAACTGCGCGGCCTCCCACTACAGGGCATTACCCCTTCTCCCCGTGGGATGTTGCCTTCTCATGTGAACCATAACTCATCCTGCCTCTGCCTTTCCTACCTGCTGAAAAGTCCCCCGTTGGGTAAAACTGCCACCCTTCCCCAAATCTCCCAGGAAGCCTTGATCTTTTCTTTCTGCGTTGAGGTCTCGGACACAGAACTTGAAACAATGCCCTCTGTCAACAGCAATAATCCACTCAGTCCTGTGGGATGGATGGGTCAGAGGATGAGATCCCGGGACCAAGGCTGATGAGAATGACTTTAGCTGCTCGGTACCTCTCGTAGTTCAGCCCCCCTGGACTGGTTGACTCTTCTGCTTGTGTTACACTGTCGGCCTAAAACAGGGAATGTGCTGTTGTTAAGAGTTTGGGGTGGTATGGGGAAAACGAATGCTGCTTATCCATCTGTAGCTCATTGCAACGAAGTCAGTAAGAGCAGACTGGAGTACAGGGATTTTCAGTGTAGTATAGGCATGCGGAGCCTGACAACGCTCTTATCCCTTGCACTGTTACGTGCTGAAATGTCTTTGTAGACCTGAAGGTGCACTTAACAAAACTGCCTATTAGGGAATGGCTATCTTTTGGTTGACTTATTTATGTTAATTTTACTGGGCTTTTTTTTTTTTTAACCTTTTCACCCACTTCCTGGGTATTGAGCCTTAATGGCTCATGCCCTGAATACTTGTTTTCTCCCGAAGAAGGAGACTTCTGATGTGCCGATAGACATGGCTCAGCTCTGCTGGGGCATTGGGACTCTCGTTCAAGATGGCGGCTGTGGAAGGGGTGGGCTGGACCAGGGCATTAGCAATCCTAGAATCTCAAGTGATCTGAATTAGAGAGACCAAAGACACTAATTTCCTCCGTCCTCAGATTTATAGGAGACAGACTGAGGCCAGGAAAGGGTTTTGTTTTTGTGTCCCCTCTTCCCTATCCGTGCACAAGCCCCGCCCTTCCAGCTCCCCCCTCCCCAGCTTGAGTTCCGATTATCAGTTAAATCAGTTCATTGGGAGGGCAGAAGTGGGTTGGCCCAGCAAAATCCAATGGCAAATTCTTCTGGAATTATGACTGGTGGGCAGTCATTTCTCTAACATGAAATTGTACGGTAGATTTAGATTCCACCATGGCGGAATCAGCACAGGGGCCAGCACCATCTGGGCTCACGTGAGAATAAAAGACAGATGTGTAAACGGTAAGTGAGGGATAGATTTCTTTAAGTGGAAATTTGATTTAGTTCATAAAGGGCCTTCTTCATGTTGCATATAGTTACAGTTTTTCAAATTCGTTAACATCTGAAGAAGTCAGTAAAAATACTTTCCTAACCCTCCCTTTTAGTATAGGAAGATCTCAAAACATATGCTTTTAGAAAATTTTACATTTTAATTCCTTGTTTGGTAGATTGGATAAAATAGAAAGGAGAAAGAGAACATCAGCAGAAGGCATTTCCCCATTTTCTTCTGGGAATGGTTTATTCCTGGGAGTGGTGAGAATTGATGGGTGGTAACCATCCATAATAAAATTGTTAGAAAGAGTATAAGCTGCCGAACAACCATTTGGTCTTTCAACTTTATCAAGCGAGGGTGAAATCTTTTGATGTTTGTGTTCATTTTAAGAAGACAAATAAACTAAAAATTTAAAACCAGATACCACGCAAGTTGAGTTATGATCTCAGGACATGGCCTCTCATTTACCATGTGGGGTGTCAGTACTTGTATTTATATCATGGAATTTCAGGGCATATGCAAATATGTCCAGCATGACTCAGGTAAACCTTCCAAGAATGTACATTAATGATCATTTTTGTAAAGAAGCAAACAGGAGCTGAGTTGTTAACCAAAGCGGTTCCATGACCTTGGGTCACTGTGTGAACTCATTCAGGGTATAGATGTCAGGTTTAGAAGCCTTGGGATCAAGTGCTAGTCTCTTTGCTCAGGCAAAATGCCCATGGGCTTTCTTGGGAAGGCCAGAGTGTATGGAAGACCTGAGGCCCTGTTGACCTCAGGGCTATTAGCTTAAAGGAGATGAGCCCTAGTTACAGTGATTTTCATTTAGGAGCTAACTAGGTGTTTACTTTTTATGACATGAGACTTTGGACAGTAAAGAAAAGTTTTGTACCACAATTAGAGAAGAAGAAATGGTGTAAGGCAGGAAAACAAAACAAAACCCCAAA
>JAQZBX010081986.1:0-13595 GCA_029593785.1 Cabassous unicinctus | reverse complement strand
TTTTTTTTTTTTTTTTTTTAATAGCCGCCATTCTAATGGTGTAAGATGGTATCTCATTGTAGTTTTGATTTCCATTTTCCTAATAACTAGCAATCTCGAGCATCTTTTCATGTGTTTTTTAGCCATTTGTATTTCTTCCTCAGAGAGGTGTCTTTTCAGATCACTTGCCCATTTTTTAAATGGGTTGCTTGTCTTTTTATTTTCAAGGTATAGGATTTCTTTATATATGCAGGATATTAGGCTCCTATCAGATATATGGTTGCCAAATATTTTCTCCCATAGGGTAGGCTGCCTTTTTACGTTCTTGATAACGTCCTTTGAGGTGCAGAAGTTTTTAATTTTGAGGAGATCTCATTTATCTATTTTTTCTTTTTAAGCAGATTTTTTAACACCATAGTTTTGCATGTCATTAAGTTATTTAAATTCAATGACCCTCATGCTCTCTACCTATTAATCCCTGTAGGTATATTTTCCCCCTTTATTAGAGAAGTTGTGGGTTTACAGAACAATCATGCACAAAATACAGAATTTCAGTATACTACCCCACCACCCTCACTTTGCATTGGTGTGGAACATTTGTTACTATTGATGATAGCCAATAAAGTCCATGGTTTAACATAAGGCTGACTTTTTGTGTAGTGTAGTTTAATGGATTTAAAAAAAAAATTTTGTCTATATACAATCTAACATTTCTCTCTTTTAATCATGTTCGGATATATATTTCAGTGCAGTTAATTGCTAGCATCACCATTATCCATTACCAAAACATTTCCATCATTCCAAACAGGAACACTAAACTTTTTAAGCCTTAACTTTTGTATTAGTCAGCCAAAGGGGTGCTAATGTGAAATACCAAAAATGGGTTGGTCTTTACAAAGGGTATTTATTTGGGGTAGAAGTCCACAGATACCAGGCCATAAAGCTATGTTTCTTCTCTCACCATAGTCCATTGCCACGTGTTAAAGCAAGACAGCTGCCGGCTTTGCCAGGGTTCAGGCTTCTGGGGTTCCTCTCTTCCCGGGGCTGTGTTTCTCTCCGGGCTTAGCTCCTGTTTCCTCCACAAGGTCAGCTGTAGACGATCAGGTGAACGGCTTGCTTCTCTTCTCCTGGGGCCTTCTTTCCAACATCAAAACTGCTTCTCAAAAGACTGCTTCTACTCTGCTCTTTGCCTTGCCTTTATATTCGATTCCCCACCCACCAAGGGGTGGGGCTCAACGCCCTACTGACGTGGCCCAGTTAATGCCCTAATCATAACTTAATCATGCCCAGATTAACAGATCAGTTTACAAGCATGATCCAATTATATTTTTGGAATTCATAATTACATCAAACTGCCCAATGGCCACAACTTTCTATTCCCTATCCCCATCCCATCCCCTGGTAATCTATATTCTAGCTTCTTCCATGTTTTTAAATAAAATACAGTACATTTAAAAATATTACTTACAGTGCTGTGTTAAAGTGTCCTACTATTAATGTAGAACTGTCAATTTCTCCCTTCTAATCTGTCAGTATTTACTTCACATATTTTGGGGCTCTGCTGTTAAGCTCATATATGCTTATAATTGTTACATCTGTCTGTTGAATTTCCCCTTTATCAGAATGTAATGACCATCTTTTTCCCTCATAACTGTTTTTGACTTAAAGTTTATTTTATCTAATATTAGTAGAGCCACCCCAGCTCTCTTTTGGTTACTACTTGTATATGTTTGTTTGTTTTCCCCATCCTTTCATCCTCAACCTACTTTTATCTTTGACTTTAAGGTGAGTCTCAGGCAGACAGCATTTAGTTGGGTCATGGTTTTTTATCCATTCTGCCAATCTCTGCCTTTTTACTGGAAAGTTCAATCCATTTATAGTAAAGTCACTACTGATAATAAAGGTCTATCTTCTGCCATTTTGCTATTTAGCCTTTGTAAGTCTTATATCTTTTTGTCTTTCACTTCTGTTAAAACTTACTTTTATATTTATTTGATTTCTGGTGTTTTATCATACTGAGTTCCCTGTCATTTCTATCTGGATGTTTTTCATATGTTTTCCTTGTGGTTACCATAGGGTTAAAATTTAACCTCCTGAATATCAATTAGTTATATCTGGTTTGATACCAACTTAATTTCAGTAGCATGTACCTATACACTTCCTATACTTCTCTGTCCCCCCACCATTTTTTTGTACTTATTACCACTTATGTCTTTGTACATTGTATGTCCAAAAACCTAGATTAATCATTACTTTTTATGCATTTGCATTTTAGCACCAACAGGAAGTAAGAAAGAAGTAAGAAAGTTACATACCAAACATTACAATACAATAATACTGGCCTTTATAATTACTCAAATGATTAACTTTACCACAGCCTTTATTTCTTTGATGCTTTGAACCAGCATTGCTTATAAAGCAGGTCTGGTGGTGATGAACTCCCTCAGCTTTTGTTTATCTTAAAATGAATTTCTACCTCATTTTCCCCCCACTGAGATGGCTTCCTGGTCTGTTTGCTCATTGTTTTTGCTCGTTGTCTGTTCTGTGTTTTTTCACTTGTTGTCTGCTTGTTCTGTTTGTTTTTTCTTTAAGAGACACCAGGAACCAAACTGGGACCTCTGTTTCCTAGGGGACAAACCTCCCTCTACTGGGTATCTGAAGCCAGCAAGCCTTTGTCCCAGACTGTCTGCCTCTATAGTTTTATAAACTCTTTTCATTATCTCATGCTGCTTTTGCCTGGAGGGCAAATTCTGGGAAGAGGGTCACTCCAGGGAGGACATTCTAAATTTGGTCTTTCCCAGCCTAAACAGGTCCAGGGACCCACAAAAGGGCACAGACTTGTTGCAAAGTGCTTTGTGGAGGGGTTCAGCAAGGGGGCCCAAAACGTCTCTGATGGCTCCCCAAAGCTGAGCTTTTCTGGCCTGCCCAGCAAATGCATCCCTATAGCTAACTTTCCTCCACATCCCTGAGGAAGTTCTGCATCTTTAAATCTCCACTACCTCTGCCCATGTCTAGGGAGGGTTGCCACCACCTTTGTCTGGGGCTGGATTGAAACAATAGCTGCCTCAGAGCCGGGAGCCAGTGATACAAATTTGCTAATCAAAAGCTGTGACCAAAGATGGGCCATGTACACCCCTGTTCTTGGTGAAGAGGATTTTTATGTCCATTTCTTTTGTGGCAGATAGGCAGGGCCTGGACCCTGCGATAGCTGCCACAAGAGTGGGGGATGGGCACCAGGAGCCACCACATAGAGAGAGCAATTTACAGTTCTTTAATGTAATTTATCAGCTTCTTCCTCCCACTGTTCCCTAGATTCTGTACTGTATTTTTCTGGCCTCTGGAGTTTCCAAATGGTTGTTTCAGACCGTTCCTTCCAGTTTATGAATTGTTTTGGTGGAAGGACTGAGTCATGGAGTTCCTTACTCTGCCACCTTCTGTAGATAACCCCTCACCTACCATAGGCATCTTGACATCAACTACTACTGTTCTTAATCAAAAACTTTGCAAAACATGTTTTTTTCACCTCATCTACACTACTTCTCTCACGTCTTCATGTGATTGGAACTTCTCAATTTCTAAACATCATAGTCAATCCATCAATGCACTTCTTACCTTCTTTTTCTCATTTTGGTTTTGTTTATCAATGTAAACTATTGGAATTCCAGGCTTGTCTTAGTTTCCAAGGGCTAAAGTAACAAAGTACCACAAACCGAGTGACTTGAAAAAGAGAAGTTTATTGGCATAACAGTTTTGGAGGCTGGAAGCCTGAATCAAGGTGTCGGCAGAGTCATGCTTCCTGCGAGGTCTGTGGGGTTCGACGGTGGCTTGCTGGCAATCCATGGTATTCTTTGGATCGTGCCATCATTCAGTCTTTGCCTCCAAGTGTTGGAGAGTGTGTGGAGAAGTTGTAACTCTCGTGCATTGCTTGTGGAAATGTAAAGTGTTGCAACCACCATGGAAAACATTTTGACAGTTCTTCAAAAAGCTAAACATGTAATTATCATATGACCTGGAAATTCCACTCCTAGGTACACAAAAGAATTGAAATCAGGGACTCAAACAGACTACTTGTACACCAGAATTCAAAGCAGCATTTTTTCATATGTGAAAGGTGGAAACAACCCCAAGTGTCCATTGATAGATGCAGGAATAAACAAAATGTGGTAATACATACAATGGAATACTATTCAGCTGTAAAAAGAATTGAAGTTCCGATGCGTGCTACAACATGGATGAACATTGATAACATTATGCTAAGAGAAATAAGCCAGATAGAAAAGGACAAATATTTTTATTCGACTTATTTGAAATATCTTTAAAAAGCAAATTAATAGAGACAGAAAGTAGATTAGAGTTTATCAAGATCTAGAGGTAAAGGAATGGGGAGTTATTCCTTAATGGATACAGAGTTTGTTTTTGGTGATGAAAAAGTTTTGGTAACAGATGGCAGTGATGGTCACATCACACTATAAATGTAATTAATGCCACTCAGTTGTACACCTAAAATGGTTAAAATTGCAAAGTTTATATAAATTAGAAAAATTTTTATTTAAGTTAGAAAAAAACAATTCTGAAAGATATAAATCTGTCTCTGCTCTATTGTCTGGGACATGACAAATGCTACTTAGAGCGGAAAAAAAACTTTACAAATAGGATTTAGAATCCTTTACAAATAGGATTTAAATGTATATCTCTGTGTATTAGCGTATGTTTATTACAGCAAGGATAAGAATTCATTTCAGTGGTTTGTTATTTTGGTTTAGGCACTCTCTATAAAAATTCTTTTTGTTTATATAAAGTAGAGTAGAGGATCAGAATTGTAGTAAAGAGAGGGAAATGGGAAAAAATCACAAAGAGATTTAAAAATAATTCTGCAATATGGAGTTAGTCTTGAGCTTTAGAAGGTGGGCAAGTGATTCTTTGTGAGGAATTACTAGTGAATTTAGAAGTCTTACACTTGAATTGAATCTTTCCTCTTCTCAGCTTCAATCTTTTGTCATTAAACTCAAATCTCAATAGCATTCTTTATACATAAAATTAATGCCTTAAAAATATTTTGGAGAATGAAGAAGGTTCTGTGTCCAAAAGTGGAGTTGAGAGAAGAGAGCAGCTGAAGGAAGTAAAATGATAAACAGAGATCAAAACTTAACATTGGAAAATAAATTTAGAGCAAAAGGAGACAAGAGAAATAAGTTTTCCTGTCATTTGGTTATCTTAGGAAATACTGGGGATATCAAAAGGATATCAAAAGTAAAGGCAATTCCAGAAGCCTGGAGAATATGTAGGTTGTCAGATTACTCATATTTACGGGAAAAAAAAGAGACAAAAGTGAACTTTAAATCAAAGTGTAAATTACAAGTGAATTTTAACCTACTATAAGGTCTGGGTTTCCTGCAATATTTAGAAACATTTATTATGACTTTTCAAATTATCTGTGTATAATAAGCACAAAAATTTGAACATATTCTTTTAATATTATTTCACTTTAGTTGAGCTAGATAGGAAGCACTTTATGACTGAACTTTGGCATGTAACAGATTACATGGTGGATATAGTACTGATGGAAAGAGACCGGATGTGACCTATTATAAAAAGATTATTTCAGCTATCGGAATGTTAGAGCTACAAGTGACAAAAATACCATTCATAGGAAGAAAATTGCATAAGAATAATATGTAAAAAAGATGAATTACAATGATTGAGAATGAATCCTTTATGATAAAAGTTCAAATTGTCTGCTTATTTTGAACTTAAAATCTTTCAAACTTTCCATATTTCACATACAAACAAATAAGCAAGCTCCACATATAATGGATTTGAAGCACATGGTGTATGAGTTAAATACCTGAAAAGCCCTGGTGCAGCGATTCATCATTCCATGTAGACTTTTACAGCATTTTGTGAAGTTTTCCATCATCAGGGAAGCTCAGCTGAAACTGGCTCTGTCAGTCTCTGTCTCCACCTTATTGCACTTAATACCACCATTAGTTAGGATCATGGGTGGTCACGTCATAGGCTTTACCACACAATCTTAAAATCATAATTAGAGCCCATGCTTATTATTCATCATTCCTTGTAGATATAAAGTAAATGAGGCTTGAAAAGCGTATGCTTTCTCCATGCTTAGTGAGTAATGAGCTTTTCTGCATAAGGGCAGAGTAATTTTTCTGTCTTGTTAGAACAAGAATATACAAGTTAAGGGGGAGAAAAAGGAAAAGATTAGTTATAGCTTTCCCAGACAGTCACAGCTCAATTATCAAAAAAATATGTGAATCACCCTGGCTACTGCTTTCTCCTTATTTTGTCTAGATTTTGGAGAGTGAACTGTTAACCTCTATTAACTATATATATGGTTATCTAAATTGGAATGCTCATTATCTCCTTAGACTCTTCAGTCTCCCAAGCCATCATATTTGATGTCATCAAGTTTCATTACTATTATTATTTTTTGCTATCCATATATTTCTCATAAAACCAATCTTTCTTTTTAAATGGCCTCAATCCAATTGAGGTCTGGGAAAAATTTAAGAGTTCATGTAGTCCAAATCTCTCATATAACAAAAAAGTGAGCTGAGTCCCTGAGAGCTGAAGTTTTACAGATAGTTTATGGTGAAATTGTGACTCTGAATCAGGCCCTTGAACTCCTAATACAGTATTCTTTCCTCTTTTTTTCATATATTGCCTGCAGGAAAGGGGCTTCTTCACAGTCTCTCTTTTAATTCTGAAAAAAAAAAAAAAAAAAAAAAAATTCTACAGAGCTGCTGCTTAATTATAATATTTTCCTTAGTGTCATTTGGAAAAAATAAACAGAACTGATTTTAAAAAGCATCATTTAGGCCTGTAAGAGCTTCAATCTGGACTCAAATTATTCTATAACTCACACAATATAATAATAGAAGAAAACATGGAAAGGTGAAGTATCTTGTTTATCTTTTCAGACTCATCCATTTATGAGAAAAGTGC
Organism: Cabassous unicinctus; assembly: GCA_029593785.1. Taxonomy (NCBI): domain Eukaryota; kingdom Metazoa; phylum Chordata; class Mammalia; order Cingulata; family Chlamyphoridae; genus Cabassous; species Cabassous unicinctus. Next base: position 6,653 of record JAQZBX010081986.1, on the reverse strand, counting down.
CTAGCACTGGCAAATTTTTAATAAATATTGGTTAAATTCAAATCACATTAGTCATTTGATAAATAATTTTATGATTAAAAGAGACATGCTTTCCTGTCTCAACAGACATCTTACATTTTTCTGCATCTCCTACAGGAAAATCACCAGCTGTTTTCAATGGAGAAGAGGGATTGTTTCTTGTTGTTTATAAATCTTGGGCAACTTTTAAATAAGCATCATTATATATTTAGCATTGATTTTAAAATGCTTTGCTATTGTTGATTGCTTTATTGCAGTGAATATATTTTACAATTCAGGTTGCCCATGATTTATGAGCACCTAACAGAAATGTCTCTCTCATGTAAGTGTAGCTTCCTTAGTTAGGAGTTTATACCACTTCAGTTGTTCTTAAGGGGAGGAATTCATACACTTATTCACTCAAAGACAGGAAGTGACTTTATTACCAAGCTTGTAATAGAAGTGAAAGAAGAGCAACCTCCATTACTGGAGTCACATCAAGTAAATCTTCTCATTTATTCCTTCACTCAACAATTGTTTGTGGGTAGTAGCTCTCTGTTTTGTCGGCACTCTAGTCCCTGGGAATGCAGTGGCATGGGGACGTTCCAGACGTTTTTTGTGGAGCTACCTTCTGGAGTGTCACTGTGAGGAACCATCCTGCCTGTTTCCTCACTCTACCCTCTCTGACACTCCCAAGGAACAGCGTGGGAGAGTTCAATCAAGGTGACAAATTTCTAAGCCAATTTGTTTATCTAGGCTCTCCCAGTAACCTACTATCAAAGATAATTGAGAGTTGACTCTAATTATAATAAAGATATCTTAGGCTTCACTCTGAAACAGTGTACACAACCTTAGGGATGGGTGAGGAAGCTGACCTGGAATAGGCCTGAACATCAGGTAGGGCATTCACTCTAAACTGAATATTCTAACTCTGGGAAGAAACACATCTACACCATATTTCCAGTACACAGTGATGGTCTCGCTTTATGTGCAGTAGTATTTTGAAACTTTCCACGAAAAAGGTCAAAATATTTCTAAACATTGGTATCAGCCATTATCACAACTCACACGAAGAGACTTAAAAGTGAATTTATCTGCAATCTAGAGATGTTGAAACTAAGGCACATCAATTATTTTCCTCCTAGCATTATCATATGGTTAACATTGTAGGATGAAGGGATCAGAGAGGTGAGGAGGAAAGAAAAGGGATTAGTCTTTTATTTTATTGAAGAACTATGCCCATTTTAAACTGAAGGAAAATGTCCAGAATGGTTGAAGATGCATACAAAAGAAAAGACTGATGAGATAAGATTCTGGTGAAAGTAAGAAAGGATGAGATGCAAAATACACGTGGAGGATTAGTTCTGGAAAAAGGAAGTTTTGTCCCTTAGAAAATGAAATGAAGTAGGAAGAGTGGCTTGGGATACTCTAAAAATTAGGACAGAAGACAGTTTTCCTGGAGTCTGGTAGTGGAACAGGCATCTTCAGAAGAATGGAGAAGGCATGTGATCATTTGATATTTTATGTGCAAACTTTGGTAATGTTATCAATAAGATATAAAGAAAAGACTTCAGAGTAGCAATGGTGGCTCAGTGAGAACACAGGAGGAATTTGTGGTAAACCTAATTAGCTTAGTCTTGAGACTTCTTCCAAAAAGCCTCTGTCTATATTCAGAAGTTGAGTGTGGGGTGATTGTGAAGTTTGTGATTTATATGACTCACACATGTTTGAAAATTGACAAGAAGAAAAGAGCAGAGGGTCAAAAGATTCTGAGGGATTTTTAGAAGTAGTAAACATATTATAAAAATGGTTGAGCCTTGTTATGAATTGAATTGTGCTTCCCCCTGCAAAATATTTTCCAGTCCTAACCCCTGGTTTCATGAATGTGATCTTATTTGGAAATATGATCTCAGAAGATGTTATTAGTTAAGGTGAACCCAAACTGGATTAAGATGGACCCTAATCCAATATGACTGGTGTCATTACAAGGAGAGGAAATTTGGACTCAGAGAGACAAAGAAGACAGGAACGGAAGCATATTTGAGGAAAAGGAATGTAAGACATATCAAAACTCTCAGCATTATTCACCTGATAACAATAGTCCCACAAAAGCCTAATTTATTTTATCACTTTTACCTCAGATTAAGCACTTTTAGGAATGACCCAATAAATCTTACTTCTCTGGGCACCTCCAGTCTTTGGTGCTGCCTCTTAGCAAGTTTCTGTTTCCACATAGCATTTGGCTTAGGGCTGTAGAGACTTTCATTTCTTTTCTAAACCAATGGCCTTTCTTGGTTATCTTGGGAATACTTTCTCTTTATGTTTCCTGCATTTTAGCTGGGATAAGTCTTTAGTTACTAAGCAGCTCTGTTAGAATTAATAAACCACAACTCTAATGCCACTGCTTTAGAATCATTTGAGTAGCTATTTAAAAACACAAATGCTGGGGCCACAATCCAGCCTTTCTCAATCAAATTCTCCAGGGTGAGGTTTCAGGAATCTGTATTTTTAACAAGTACTCTTTGTGATTCTGTTGTGGAGAAAGGTTTGGGAATAATTGCAGAAGGATTCATGACTGAGCTTGTCCTAAAACTTAAATCTTCAAATCAGGGCATTGTCCTTCCTAGTCTATCCTACTTTTAAATTATAAATCTCCATTAGCATTACCACCTCTTCTTAGGGAAATCGCAGGTACCTGTCCAGTAGCCATCACAGAGACCTCACCAACCGCCCCCCCCTTCTCTGGGACAGTCGCATACACATGCTAAGCACCTCCCTCTGGCCTTCCACTAACCCTTCCTCCTTTTCTTTTGCGTACTGTTCCACAAACTGGAGGAGACGTTAAGTCTAATGAAATGGCCCGGCCAGACCTTAAACCCAGGATACCGGGAATAAGCAGCCTGCCAGATGCTTATTGGAATAGTATTTCTCACTGGCAGGGCCCTCTACCCACAAGGTAGATAAAAACACACTAAACAGTAGAGATTTGCCTCTCTTCTTGGGTGTGAAGTAGACTATGTGGAGCGGCAGTCTATCAACCCTGACTGGACCCAGAGCAGTTTCTGGCCACCCAAGGAGACTGGCTGTGATGGGACTTCTTCCCTTGCTATTTTGGACTCTTTAGACTGTGTAGGTGACAAGGAGACTATTTGCCCTTTCTAGACTCTTTCTACTGTGCAATAATAAAGGGATCGTTTGCTGAAAGTTTCTGTTGTTCCTTGAACATTCCCATGACCCACCATTGTAGTAACTCACTCCATACCTTAACCCCAATTGAAATTGCTGTTTTCTCGTAGTATTTAACATTTTCTCATTTAGGAGATGATTTCAAGAATAGGGTGATATGGTTGGGTGCTGTAAAGGGGGAATGTACCTTTCTGTCCATCTTTGGGATCTGTCCTCTAAAGGTTATTTAGTTTTTTGGTCAAAGATCCGTACTTGAAAAACAGATAAATCACTAACAATTGCCATGACATACTTATTAGAGTAATACTCTCTTGTCTGGAATATGACAAATGCTACTTAGAGTGGAGAAAAAAAAAAATTTAAAAACAGGATTTGCAATGGAAAATCCTTGTCTTGAATGTATATCTGTAGGAGTACCAGTGTATTTGTGCAGTAAAATTATAGAAAAAGGAAGAGAAAGAGTTGGTGTTCAGTTCAAATATAGTATTTAAGCATACTTTATCGAAGGATAAAAATTTAAATTTTCTTTCATTAATTGCAATAATAGTTAACATTTGTAGAATATCTTTATGTTCCAAGACCTGGTCTGAACTTTAAGATACATATCTAATTTTATTAACATTTATTGGCAAATACTACATGCTAATCTCTGTTAGGCACCAGGGAGATATAAAAATAAACACAGGCTACTTTCCTCCCCGCCTCTATTTCCAGGATAGTTTTTCTGTACTGGAAAAACGAATGATGCCCTTTTTTCCAGACCATATGCTGTTTAGCAAACATAACCAGGCCCTTTAGTCTATCATGGTCTGTTTTGGCAAAATCCTAACCCCACCCTAACTTATTTGGAAAGAAATGAGAGGTAAGAGTGAAAATGTTGGGTGAGGCAGAGTTTTGAGTTTTAACTCCCTCCATTATCAGTCTGGGAGGACTTTAATTTAATCTTCTGTAGGCTCTACCAAGGTTAAAAAACAGAGACTAGAGCCAAGAACAAAAAGTAAATATCCAATAATGTGTGTATGTCCAAAATGCATTAAATATATTACCTTATGCAATTTAACCAAGCTGAAAAGCACATTAAGGGTTATCTATTTTAACTCTTTCTTCCTTCTTCCCTCCCTCCTTTCCTTCCTTCCTTCCTAAATTATTTTACAGGTAAGGATCTGAGATCTTGGCATTCAAATGTTTTGTTGCAGCTTTCTGGCTTCCAGTTCCAAGTTAGTTGGTCTTATCACTCTTTAGCTGTTTGATGTTCATGAATGTCTCTAAAGTGCCTAAAGTGTCTCAGCAATGCAACATGAGTCTAAGGGGCATCATATATAGAAAATGTGTTTTATTTGTTTAAATTATAAACATTCTATACTTGGAAATATATTTATGGTAAAAAGAAGTATATCATGCCTAAAACAATCACTTAAATACAAAAACTCTAACCAAAAATATGCATTTCCATTGACTTTTTGATGTCTACTGACTTTTTGATATGGAGGTTTTTTAAAAAACATAGTTGTATTCTTGGTCTATATGCATTTATGAATTCTTTTCTTTTAAACTAGATTTCACTGTTGTATAATTTTTATAAACATTAGTATTGTTAGAAAATTTTCCACCCAGATAATATCTTAAACTTATCCAACAATTCCTCTATTATTGGGCTTTTAACTTGTTATTATACAAAAACGCTAAGATGAATACCTAAATGTATATAAGTGTTTTCACAAATCATGAAATATTTTCTTGCCATTTATTATAATAGTTGGAGTACTGACTGAAGGCGATGAATTATTACAGGTTGCTGATAAAGTAATTACAAATTACTTTCCAATGTGTTTTGCCAAATGCCGTAAGTAAATTTAGGAGAATATAAAGGAAGGCTATTTCATGTAATTTATTTTCAAAATGGAAAGTTCTTCAGTAACCTGAATCATGGGGCTGGTACATGATGGAAATGCACAAATTCCAATAACGTCAAGAAGCAAAAAATACCTACAACCCTGATGACTACAAATCAGAGTTGTTATGAATATATTTAGTATTCCTGACAGTTGGTTCTTTGATCTCTTCCTTTTTGCTTTTCTGTCTGACCATTATCTTATATACTAACTTTTATAAGCAACATTTTCTCTGAAGAATAATTAGTCTTTTAACTTATTGTCAACCATCCCTACAGAAAGAATTAAGCAAAACACAAACAGTGAACCCTAAGTTAAACCATGGACTATAAAAATGTGCTTTCATCAATTGTAACAAATGTGCCACACCAATGCAAGTATTAATAATAGGGTGGTATATGGAGGGGGGTGAGAATTAAACAAAACTGAAAAGTAGTATTCTTCCCCATGCTAAGTGGGACTTTTGATTTTTTCTTAGCAGCAATTACAGAATCCCCGTGCTGAGACAACTGTTTCAACAACTGATGATTTGATCAGCATTTTCTGAAGCACCTATGGAAGCATAATAAGCTTGTATAATCCTTGACACCAACTTGGGCTGGATGAAATCCTGTTAACATTATTAAAAACTTCCCTAAGGGGTACACCCCCATGTTTATGTCTCAACTTCATAAAATTATTATTTGACTTTGACCTACTATGGTCGTTTGCATTTTTGTTTTAGGAAGTGTGTTTTGTGCATTTATAGTCAATATCACAGGCCCATTTCATTGGTGCTTCATTTAATTTTGTATTACAAACACCAGTACTATTTTTTATAATAATAGCTGAACAACCATATTACTTACGTTGTTTTCAACCAGGGTCAAAACTGGTCTCTAGGGGATGCTTGGAAATATGGGAGAAGATTGGGTAGGGGAATGACATTTGTTGTTTGTCCTAGTGACTGGAAAGCACTGCTAATATTTAGTAGGAGGGAGGGATCCTAAATGCTATGAAGTTAGTGAGAAAGTCTGGTACAACACCAAACTCCTCTGCCAAAATGACAACAGGGCCATTGTTAATAAATACCATGGGTAATGCTTAAGCATTTTTCTTATATTAACCTTCATTGTGTAGTCTTATGGTTTTCTAACTTGACTAAAGACATAATAGTAAGCAATACTGTATTTACCTTATGATTATAGTGACTACAAGTATTACTAGTTCTACTGCATCTCTACCCTACACAAATAAGTAGAGATGTTAGACTTCTTTTCATTAACATTTTTTCTTTGGTATTAATATTTTTTATCAGAGGTTTTCTTCAGGGAGTGACAGAATTAGATAGTTTGAAATTTCATGGAATTTCCTAATTTCTCAGTTTACTTTTCTAGTATGCAAATAATCTAACAAATAATATGTAAGAGAGTAAACCAATTCATAACATTCATTAATGTTAGTCATTCGAATGGATAAAACATAGTTCTAATGTGCTGTCTTAAGATAGGCAACCAGTAGCGAGTTTCTACTTTTAAACTTGTATCAGGACAATTACCAGTTAAACAATGCAATGAATAAAAAAAAAAAAAAAACACC
>JAQZBX010081985.1:0-13594 GCA_029593785.1 Cabassous unicinctus | reverse complement strand
AAAAAAAAAAAAAAAAAATTACACTGTAGTTTACACTCTTTCCCACCCAAATCTGTAGGTTATGGCAAGATTTATAATGGCCTGTATCTGTCATTGCAATGTCATGCAGACAATTCCCAAGTCCCAAAAATGCCCATGTTAAATACCTGTTTTTCCTTCTCCCTGCCTCAGTACCTCCAGTGGCCACTGCCTCTACATCAATGATATAATTTCTTCCATTGCTAGAATCACAATAAGTCTATAGCAGAATACCAGTAAGTCTACTTTAGCCCATAGTTCATTCCCCAATCCTGAGGATTATGGGATGGTGATGTCCACTCCACTTCTAATTGAGAGGGGGCTGTGATCCCATAGGACCAATGGATGGGACTCTCTTGCTTGGCAGTTGTAGATTCTCTCAGTTCCTTGGTATGGTAGTTGCCCATCATCACCTCCATGTTAGTTGTCCTGGGTGAGACCAATGAACTGGAGAGTAGATGTTGCAATTCCATTGAGATTCAGGGCCCAGCTGGCCCAAGGACAGCCCAAAGATTTAAGTCTCTTGGATGTACACCTACCAACTCGAGTACTAATTATAGGTTCAAATAGAAGGACAGTAAAGCCATGTGTAGGGAAACCACAACTGACTCCAACTCTTTCACTCTGGGGAGCATAAATTCCAAAGTAGGGCCCACTGGCAGGTTGCCCAACTTGAGCTTTCTGCCCTGACTATAGTGTCTGGATGTCTCCTCAGGAGCCCCGCTATTTGGAGTCATATCTACTTTGGCAGTCATAGAGATCCTGCTGGGACGTGCATAAGTGTTACCTCTGGAATGACCTCCTGACTCATTTGAAGTCTCTTAGCCATATAAACTCACTTGTCTTTACCTTTTCCCTCTTTTGGTCAAGGTCTTTTTCCAGTTGCATTGCAAGTTGGTGCTTGGCAGTAATCCCTCGGTGCCAGGGAGGCTCATCCCTGGGAGTCATATCCCATGCCCAGGGGAAGGTAATGTATTTATATGCTGAGTTTGGCTTAGAGAAAGGCTGCATTTGAGCAAAAGGAGGCTCCCAGGAGGCAACTCTTAGGTACCCTATAATACTTGGCTAAGTTTCAATTTCAAGAGTAAAGGTTCATGCACACAGTCATCAATATCAAGGGCCATCCTCCTTCACTAGTCATTGCCCCTGTTCTTGGGGGATTCTTACTGATCTACTAGAGAATGTGGCAGAGCTTCCCAGGATGGGAATTTGATATTCCTTCAGTTATTGTGTGAATCTCCACCCACTGTGACAATGCCCCACGGACATCTGAACACATTTATATGCCTTATATCTATGCCCAGGTGAGCTTCCTCCCACGTATCCCCGTCTCTGACAACGCACACCACTGATCCTTCCCTGCCACAGTTGTAACCCTTCTGTGATCCAAAACTTCTTCAAAAATGAAGCCAATAAAATAGCCAAATACGATTACTAAGAAAATGAAATAATAATGATAGTTTTAAAAATAAGAAATAAAATACAAAAAATTAAAAAAAAAATTTTTGGGATAATAAAAATAATGAAAAAATATTTAAATTTTTTTTTCTACATTTTCCCTTTCATCACTGTTAAGATCTGTTGTCCTATATGTACAGAACATTGTCTTCCATTCCCCCAGTGACTTATTTTTTTTTATTTTTATTTTTTCATTTTCTCCTCAAAGAAGTCTTAGGTTACAGAAAAGTCATGTACAAAATATAGGGGACTCCCATATAGCCAACATCCTCCCCCCTTTCCCCCTTCCCCTATTAATAACACTTTACATGTGGATGGTACGTTTGTTACAACTGATGTACAAATATTGAAGCATAACTACCAAATGGTAAATGGTTTACATTTTGGACCATACACTTTTATAAACTTTCATGCAATTCAACATGGCCTGTATCCATCATAGCAAGATCATGTAGAACACTTCCATCTCCCCAAAAATGTCCCCTTGTTCCATATATTCTATTCCTCCATTCCCCTCCCCTCGGGACCCACAGCAACCACCAGGCTTCACTCCTTGAAGGAAAAAATTCATAGTTACTTGCAACAACACTGAGGGCTTGACACACTGGTCTGCCCTCCCCTATTGGGCACAGGCCACGCTCTTGAGAGACTGCTGGGCAGAAGATTTGAATGGATGCTTGACCAATGAAAAAATGTCCAGATGGCTAGTAAGCACATGAAAAGGTGTTTGATACCCTTAGCCATCCAGGAACTGCAAATTAAGACCTCAATGAGATACCACGTCACACCTACCAGAATGACTAAAATTTTAAAAGGTTTACAATGCCAAATGCTTGCAAGGCTGCAGAGCAAATGGAATCCTCGTATCTTTGCTGGTGGGAATGCAAAATAATATACCCATTTTTAAAAATAGCACAATAGTTTTTTCATAAAGTTAAACATACATTTACTATATGTCTCATAATCCCACTCCTAAGTATTTATGCAAAAGAAATAAAAACATACATCCACATAAAACCTGTATGTGACTGCTTATAGCAGCCTTATTCATAATTATAAAAAACTGGAAACAATCTAAATGAATGGAAAAACAAATTAAGGTACATTCATACAATGAAATACTACTCAGCAATAAAAAGGAAGGACACATGCTACAACATGGATCAATTTTGAAAGCATTATGTTAGGAAAAGAAACCAGACACAAAATTCTACATAACATATGATTCCATTTATATGACAGCCTGGAAAAAGCAAAACTATAGGGAGAGAAATCAGATCAGTCATTGTCAAGAGCTAGAGGTGGGGGAAGGGGATTGATTACAAAAGGGCAGGAAGGAAATTCCTGGAGTGATGGAATTTTTCTCTATCTTGATTTTAGTAGTAGTTACATAAATGTATAAATTTTTCAAACCCAGTGACCTACATACTTCAAAAGAATGAATTTTACTGTACATAAATTGCACCTCAAAAACCTGTCTTCAGAGCACAACATGGTGTTTGTGACTAGCAGCGCTATTATATAGGCATGACAGTGGTTGAAAGGGGACGTCTAAGGACACATATATTACTAGAAAGAAAGCTAAAATATGTAACATGGGACTGTATAACATAGTGAAACCTCATACAAAATACAAATATGGGTAATATTGTATATATAAAACTGTTTTTACAAACTATAAATACAAATAAACTAGAGAGAAGGAAACAGGATAACAGCTATGTACAGCAGGGGAAGCATAGAGAGACTGAGAGGTGATGAGTTTTGTTTGGTTGTTTTTTGTTTATTATTATTATTATTACTGGAATAATGAAAATGCTCTAAAAATGATTGAAGTGATGAAGACACAATTATGTAATTATGCCAAATACCACTGACTGTACACTTTGGATGGGTTTATGCTTTATTAATATGTATCAATAAAATTATTTGTTAAAAATGTCTTTAAAAAGTATTTTAGTGGAGCAAGTTAAGCTCAGTGGTTGAGTGCGTGCTTCACATGTATGAGGTCCCAGGTTCAATCCTTGGTACTTCCTAAAAAAACAGAATAAAATAAAAAACAAAAATAAATAAAAATAAAAAGTATTTTAATAAACCTTTACTATACAATGTCAGTGTGATGTAAATTATTGTGATTATTTATAAAGGCTAATAAAAGTCACCATGTTCTTCTACACACTCAAGTAATTTTTAAGGTGAGACAGTCTTCTTGTCTTAAGATTTAAAAAAGTAACAAAAGCATGTTAAAATACAGAAATGTGAAGCGATTAGGAAGTCAAGTTTATAAAATAACACATATGAGATAAGCATCTCTCCACTACACAATTGGGATTTTTTCAATTTATAAAATAATTCCAAACAGACCATAATAAAAAATAAGAATTCAAACATTTCTAGAGAAATTTTAAAAATAAATAAGCATTCCCTCAAATATATGAAACATTATATGAAAATGGGGATTTTTAGTGCTTTCAACATGTTGTGAAAGTGATATTGCTTTTTCTTGTTTTAAAAGTTAAGTCAAGATAAGCAATAAACATAAAACCTAAATCTGTAAACTAGGGTAAAAGGAGATTTTGTAAGAAAGATTTCTGATAATACTAAGAAAGCATGGACACATTTTGAAGCATTGCTACTCAGGATGGATTATAGTTTATATTGTAGTTTACACTGTCTCCCACTCAATTCTGTAGGTTATGGCAGGATGTATAATGGCCTATATCTGTCGTTGCAATGTCATTCAGGACAATTTTAAGTCCAAAAGTGTCCCCATATTACACCTTTTGTTCCCTCTCCCTGCCTTCAGCACTTCCAGTGGCCACTGTCTCCACATCAATGATATAATTTCTTCCATTACTAGAATCACAGTAAGTCTATAGTAGAATACTAGTAAGTTCACTCTAGTCCATATTTTATTCCCCAATCCTATGAATGTACCACACTAATGAAAGAAGTTGTTAAAGTGGGGAAAAGTGGGAGGTGTGGGGAATGGGACATATGGGAATCCCTTATTTTTTTAATGTAATCTAAGTATATTTTTTTAAAAAGATCACACGGAATGCTTCACAAATTGAAATAGAAAATATAAAGGGAAAAAAAAAAAAAAGCGTAGATCTAAATTTTGGTACTTGACCACACTTTATGGATGCCAGACATGTTCACAGGTGGTAACAATGGGCACTCAGGTAGCACTTAATATTTAAACAACCTATTTTGTCATCTTTTCGTCTCCCCCAGTAGCCCAAACAGGAATGTCTGAAAAGTAGGAAAGTCTACCAAACCTAGAAGGCACCAAAAGAAAACAGAGGGGATGTTCCAGAGGCTGGACTGAATGTTCTATGTCACTGTTTCAAGTGTACTATGGGAAGATGCTTCCCTCATGTGAAATAGCCATAGTTATTTGGCATTAAAAGCTTGTGCTTCTGGAAAATAAGGACAAGCTAGTCTGAACTGCTTATTTCCCTCTAAGGAGAAGGTTTTGGGTGAAACAGGAACACTGCATATTTTAAAGTTGAGGAAACTATCAGGTACCCAGGGTTAGTAGCCTAATCTGTATACCCTGGGCTAGAACTCTGGTAGGTCTAGGGAAACTGAGACAGATAACTGGGGACTCTATGTGGATAAGGAAGAATGAACCTTCTGAGATAGATGAGACCTTGACTTAAAGAAGTAAGAGTTAAATAAGTTTATTCATGATCAGACACAATGGACTTTCTCCTTTCAGGGAGTACCCAAGATAATTTGACCTTGGGGTAGAAGTTTAAAATTCTCAGATGCAAGTAGAAAACACTAGATGAATTTGGCTAAGACAATGGGGGGGGGAGGGGGCTTGATCCAGGGCAACTCAATCAGGGGTGATCACAAGGAAGCATATATTCCTCATGGTTTCCATATGACAAGTGGAGGTGAGTCACTTGCCTGTTTATTAGTCTGTGGAGATACTTTAGCAAGGGAAACAAAGTGGACTAGCAGCCCCAAAAGTGAATTAGCAAGGTTATGATAAACAAAGAGAAGACTGGTGCAAAGGCTGATGAGGCAAATTAGAATAAAACTAAGATTAAAGAGTAGAGCCAGAATTAGCATGTCCTGAAATACCCGGGTGTGGGCAAGTGGAGGTGTAGTTCAGGAGCTAAATGCAGGAACACTGTCCATCAGGTAAAATGGTGCAATGGCATAATCTTAAAAATATAGGGCAAGAGGAGAAAATTTAAAGGGACAGAATTTGCAGTATAGCTCAAGTATGGGATGGGATGGAAAATGGGGAATTACTGCTTAATTGGTACACAGTTTCCATTTGGGATGAAGGAAAAATTTTGGTACTAATGGTGTCACCATATTGGTAGCACAACATTGTGAATGTAATTAATACCACTGGATTGTTTACTTGAACACAGTTAAAATGGGAAATATAATGTTGTATACATGTTACCAAAATAAAAATTTAAAAAAACAACAACACAACTGTAGAACAAAAAGTATGAACCCTAAAGTAAATTATGAACTTTAGTGACTAATATAGTTATGGTAAATTTGGTTCATCAATTTTAACAACAGTTACGTAAAATGTTAAAAATAGGGAAAAGTGTTTGTGAAGGGAGGGGGTATTTGAGAACTCTACTTCCTGCATTTTTCTGTAAACCTAAAACCACTCTAAAATATAAATCTAAAAAAAGGTTGATGGGGAGTAGATGTAGCTCTAGTGGTTGAGCACCCGCTTCCCACATACAAGGTCCCAGTTTCTATCCTCGGTACCTCCTGAAAACAAAAAACAACAAACGAAAAAATCAACTTGAGGGAGCCAATTGTTGAGCACCAGCTTCCCACATATGACATCCCAGGTTCAATGCCCAGCCCGATACCTCAAAGAAAAAGAAAAACAAAACAAAACAAAACAGGTTGATGCATTAGTTTATGCCTCATTAACCCAAAAACAACCTGAACAATAGAGGCACAAGTTACATATGCATTCTGAAAACCACAAACGGGATTTTTGCAAATGAAGTTAATTTCATACTTATTTTCATAATTACTTAATATCTGATTACATTCCCCTTGGCTATAGCTCCTAAACTTAAGTTTTAGGCAAAACTAGTAACAGAACAGCCAAGCACAAGAATGTTCATAACAATACTATTCATAATAGACAAACTGGATACTACACAAATGACCATCAACAGTAGAATGAGTGTATTGTAACCAGTTCTTAAAATGGAATTCTAAACAGCAATGAGAATGAAAAAACCACAACTATATACTATGGGAGATAAATTACACAAACATGATATTGAGTAAAATGAAGCCAGACACAAATGAGTGTATAATGCATGATTCCATTTATATAATGTTCAAAAATTAAAAACAAAAAACAAAAAAAAACACCCCCCCCCCCCAAACATATGGTGTTCAAAGTCAGAAGTCAGAGCATAAGGGGAGCAACTGGAGGGAGCTCATTCTGGACTTCTTGGGTTTTGGCAATATTTATTCCTTGACCTGAAGGCTGGTTATACAGGAACGCTCCCTTTGTGAAAAATTTACAGAGTGGTTCACTTATGATGTGAGTACCTTTCTGTATATGTTACACTTAAGTAAAAGTTTTCTTTAAAAACAAAAAAAAAATCAATGAGAGTTCCCAAAGGATCTTTTATAAAAAATGAATTTTTAAAAGTGCAAAATAACAACTGAATTTACTGATTTGATTTAAAAATCTTATAAAAGATTAAAGAACAATACTTTTACATCTATTGTTTTAAAAAAAACATCTTTGTACTTTATAAGCATAGTTTTTTTAAAAAGCACCTAGTATAATGAAGAACAATGGTCCCAACCCTCGACCCTCCTCAACTCCAGTCCCAACACCACTTCTTAATCGCAACTTGATAATATGCTTATTTTACAATTTCATTATGCATCAATTTTGGATATTATCTATTGATTTTTGGAAAAAGAGAATCATAAACTCTTTAATTCTTTAATTTCGGGTTGAACAGAAAAGCATCTCTGAGGTTAGATCACTTAGCAGATGTTAATGAAGAACCTTCAAAAACCAGAAACTGATTTTTCTTGAAAGCTTCCCAGGGAATTCTTATGCAGAGACAAAGTTGATAAAGGCTGAGTCGAAATATATTTACATTCCTATTACTATACATTTTAAAGCAGAGCCATACTTATTTTGTATCTTGAATTCAAAATGTTGAGTTTCTTCCTAAGTCTTTCTTCCAAAGAAAGACAAATAGCTACCGTGAAATACTGAAATTTTTATTTTGAGAGTTCCAAGCACTGCTAAATTGTAACTTTATGACTAAAATATTTGTTACCACGTCCCACTATGAAAGAAAATTTGGCTTCCCAAAAAGAAACATTTGGCATATGTCCAGCACCCTCCTACCTCAACACCTACTTTTTCTGAAAGACGATAATATGAATGATTCTACTACTCATTATATTAGTAATTTTAGAGAATATATTTAAGCTTTTAATTCTAGTTCCATAAATTTTATACCACTGGTTCCGAAATGTGCCTGCACATTGGAATCACCTGGCAAACCTTTAAAAAAAAAAAAAAAGCCTAGGTCCCACGCTCAAAGGTATTTATTTAATCTATGAAGGTTTGGAAAGCTTCCCAGGTGATTTTTTAAATTTTATTTTGAAATAATTTAAAACTTACAGGAAAGTTGTACAAATAATACAAAAATAACACAGAGCACTCCGTTATTACCAGATACCAAGACTTCACAACGTTTAACATTTTGCCACATTATCATTCTATCTTCTAAACATTTGAGAGTAAGTTGTATACATAATGTTCCTTGAACACTTAATACTCCCATGTATATTTCTTAAGAACAAGGATATTCACTTATGTAATCACCTTAAGAGCAATCATCAGGTTCAAGAAAATTAACAATGATATATAGTTTACAGTTTATCTTCCAATTTTCTAATATGTCCCAGTAATGTCCTTTTTTTTTTTTTTTTAAAGATTTATTTTATTTATTTATCCCCCCCTTGCTGCTTGTGCTGCTGTGTCCATTCGCTGCGTGTCTTCTCTGTGTCTGCTTATCTCCCCCTTGCTGCGAGGTCCTGCCGCATCAGCCCAGGGCGCCGCGTGAGCTGGCCTGCCCTCACAAGGATGCGCCGGGAAGCGAACCCAGCGAACCCGGGGCCTCTCATATGGTAAACGGGTGCTCTATCCATTGCGCCACACCCGCTTCCAGGCGTGAGGTTGCTGCATCAGCCCACTGCACCGCTCAGGCTGGCATGCCCTCACAAGGAGGCCTCGGGACGCAAACCCGGGCCTCCCATATGGTAAACGGGGGCTCTATCCACTGAGCCACACCCGCTTCCCCAGTAATGTCCTTTTGAGTCTCCTCTCAATTAAGGGTGGGCAAAAACCCATGGCTTTGCATTTTAAAAGTGGTAGACTAGGGGAGTGGATGTGGCTCAAGCCGTTGGGCACTCGTTTCCCATGTGGGAGGTCCTGGGTTTGGTTCCCAGTGCCTCCTGGAGAAGGTAAGCAAACAATGAGCAGACAGACGAGAGAACCATCTGGGGGAGGGGAGGATAAATAAAAATTAAAAATTAAAAATAAAATAAAGTAAAATAAAACAAAAGTGATGGACTCAGCTGTAAATTAATAGAGAAAATCTGCAGGTACTAGTCTAAGGTTACAGGCCCAGTTAGGGCAAGGAGAGGACAAACCAGAAATTTAATGAGATATCCTAGAAATGACAGTCATAGATGGAGTCAGGAGATAAGCTCTCCACAAATTCCTTGGCCAACTGGGAAACTACAGATACATGCACAGAGAGCCTGAAGAAAAATGAAAGATAAGGAAGGTTTGAGAAATGGCTGTAATTCTGAATGCATTCCAAATCCATATACATATTGATAAACAGAAGATGGAAGTCTTAAGGGCTCAAGGTATTTAAGCATAATCTCTGTCCAGATCATTGGCTGACCAGTATGCTATGTAGATACAGGAGTAACCCTTAGGAAGCTAGGCTGAAAATTTTAAAATAAGAATAAAAACATTTAGCAGAGAAATCAATAGCTGCACAATGTGGAAGAAAAGAATATAAAACAGAATCTGCTATAATAAATTATATAAAACGTACAGTTTTCATCCAAAATATTAAGACAGTCCCCCAAGATTTCCCAACCCTCCCTGGTTAACACGGCCTACATGATCCCCAGGTCTATGACTATTTGGCACAGTTGACCTTAAAATAGGCAGATTATCCAGGTGGCCTGACCTAATCATATGAGCACTTTAAAACCAGAGTTTTCTCTGTCTGTAGGCAGAAGAAGATTTCAGAGATTCGGAGTATGAGAAAGATTCAACACGTCATTGCTGGCTTGAAGATGGAGTGAGCCAAATGTTAAGAAGTGTTGATATCCTCTAGGTTCTAAGATTGGCCCTGGCTAACAGCCAGCTAAGAAATGGGTGCCTCACTCCTACAACTACAAGAAACTAAATTCCGCAAATATCAAGAATGAGCATGGAAGGAGATTTTCCCCTAATGCCTCCAGATGAGAACTCAGCACAGTCAACACCTTGATTTCAGCCTTGTGATATACTGAACAGGGAACCCAGCCATGCCATGCCAGACTTCTGGCCTACAGAAATGTGAGCTGATAAATAGGTGTTGTTTTAAGCTGCTAAGTTTGTGGTAATTTTTTAATGCAGCAATAGAAAACTAATACAATGTCTTAGTTTGCCACAGGGCAAAGTACCAGAAATGGGTTGGCTTTTATAATGGAAATTTTATTTAGGATAAAAGCTTACAGTTCCAAGGCTGTGAAATGTCCAAATCAAGGCATCAACAGAGAAGCTTTCTAACCAAAGTCAGCTACTGTCAATCCTGGGGTCCTGCCATGTAGTGAAGCAAAATAGCCACTGGTCTCTGCCAAGGACCCTGCCTTTCCCTCCAGAATCTACCATCTCCTGGAGCTCAGTTGTGGGCAACCAAGTATAGGGCTTGTCTCTTTCTGGGCCTACTCTCTCAGTCTCAGCTGCTCTACTTTCTTCCTGAGTTAAGTTGTGGGCTAGCAGGCATATGGCTTATCTCTTCATCCCTGAGCTGTTCCACGGACCCAGCCTCTTGGGGAGCTTCATGCTTAAGCTTTGGTTGCTATCAATCCTTGAGTCCTCTCTCTCCCATGGCTGGGTCAAAATGGCAGAGATCTTTTTGTTGCGTGCTTCTTCCTCTGTGTTGCCATTTATATAAGGCCCAGCAAGAGGGAAAAACCCAACCTGTGTCAGGCTTCACTGACATGGTCCAGTCAAAAGGGCACCACACCCACAGGAATGGATTAGCTCAAAAACATAATCATTTTGGGATTCACCAAATTCAAACTGTTATATACAGGGATTAAGAGTATATTTGAGAAAAATATTTGAACTTGAAGACAGAGCAATAAAAATTATACAATTTCCATCTCTATTCTTTAAATTATACAATTTAAAGAATAGAGAGAAAAATTTTAAAGAAAAATGATAGAACCTGAGTCCTGCTTGACAATGTGAAGCATCCCAACATTCATATAATGGAAATCCCAGGATAGGGAAAAGAGAAAGGGGAAAGAAGAGTATATGAAAAGAATAATGGTCAAAAACTTTCCAAATTAAATTTAAAAAATTTACTTACAATAAATAAAACAAAACAAAACACACACACACACAAAGAAAACAAAGAAAAAAAAAAAAAAAAAGAAATTTACTTACAGACCCAAGAAGAAGCTCAATGAATCCCAAGTAAGATAAACACAAAGAGAACCACACCTAGATACAAATTGCTAAAAGTCAAAGACAAGGAGGAAATCTTAAAAGCAGCAAGAGAAAAACAAGTTGTAATAAAACAAGGAACAATGATCGTATATGAGCTGATAACTCACCAGACACAATAGAGGACAGAAGGCAATGGAATAACATTCAAGGTATAGAAAGAAAAATAACATCAGCCAAGAAAATATATCCAGCAAAACTACCATTTAAAAATGAAGATGAAATAAAGCTATAACAAGAAAAACAAAAATTGAGAGAATTTGTTGTTTACTGATCTGTCCTACAAGAAATACTAAAGGAAGTCTTTTGCACTGAAAAGAAATGACACCAAACATTAATTTGTATCTGCATGAAGGAATGAAGAGTACTAGAAATAGTAAACAAATGGATAAAATAAAGGACTATATACATACATGGGCACACATTTTTTTTGGTTCTCATTTCTTTAAAAAATAAAATATTTAAAAATCAGTAATTACAATACTACAGTGTTAGTTATATAAATAGACATATAGCACAAAGGGTAGGGAGAGAAATGGAACTACATTGAAACAAAATTTCTATATTTTAAAGAATTAAGCCAATATTAACCTGAAGTAGAATAGGATATGTTAAGGATGCATGTTGTAATTTCTAGAGTAACACTAAGGAAAAACGTAAATAAAATAAAATAAAATAAAAAAACATAAAAAAAAAACAAGACGAAAATTAAACAGAAAAACTAAAAGGGTACAGAAACAGAATCTGCTTAACACAAAAGATGGGAGTAAGAAAGGAACAGAAGCATCACATCTATGATATTCTTTCAAAAATCTATAACATCAGTCTAGACACGAAGAAACATCAAGAAAATCCAAATTGAGGGACACAACAAAATACCTGGCCAGTATTCTTCAAAAGTGTCAAGATAATGAAAGACAAAGGAAAAATAAGGAACTGTCACAGATTGGCAGCGACTAAGGAGACACAACAATTATATGCAATTTGGTATCTGGTACTGGTTTAAGAAAATAAGATGGCAAGCTACAGACTGGGAAAAACACTTCCATGTCTTATATTTGATAAAGGACTTAAAACCAGAATATACAAAGAACTCTTAATAAGGAGACAAACAACTCAATGAAAAAGTAGGCAAAAGATTTGAATAAACAATTGACCAAAGAAGATAGATGAATGGCAAATAAGCACACAAAAACCTGTTCAACACCATTAGTTATTAGTTATTGGGAACTGCAAATTAAAATCACAATGAAATACCACTACATACACATTAGAATGGCTATAATCAAAAGGATTGACAATTCTAAGTGTTGGATAGGATGCAGAGAAACTTGAACATTCATACATTGCCAATGGGAAAGTAAAATGGCATAGCCACTTAGGCAAACTATTTGACAGTTTTGTAAAAAGTTAAACACGCACTTACAATACAACCCGATAATCTCACTGTTAGGTATTCGTGCAAGAGAAATGAAAACATATGTCCATACAAAGACTTACATGTTAATGTTTATGAAGCATTTTTCATAATAGCCTCAAACTGGAAAAAATACAATGGCCATCAATTGGTGAATGGATAGACAAAATGTGGGTAGCATTCAATGAAATACTACTCAGAGATTAAAAAGGATCAAACTACTGATTCATGCAACAATACAGATGAACCGAGAAAACATTAATGCTAAATAAAAGACGCTAGACACAAAAGACTACGCAGTGTATGATTTTATTTATATGAAATTTTTAGAAAAGGCAAACTAGAAAGACAAAAAGCACATCGATCATTGGTTGTCTGGGAGTGGAAAAAAGGATTAATGGCAAACAGACACACACTTTTTAGGGTGAAGGAAAGTTCTGAAACTGAATTCTAGTGATGATTACACAATTGTATACATTTACTAAAACTTTTCAAACTGTACACTTATGTGTTAATTTTTGGTATGTAAATTATTCCACAATAAAGATGTTTTAAAAAATAGGAGAAGCAATCAGAGAGGTAAGAAGAAAACCAAGAAAGTGTGATGTCCTGAAAGAAAGCAGGAAAGTTTTTTAAGAACAGGATCAACAAGATCAAATGATGCCAACAGTTCTGGTAAAATGAGAAACAAGCAATAAACATTGGATTTAGCCACATGGAGATCATTAGTAGCCTTGATGTGGGCAATTGTGGTAGTGTGGACAGGGTGAAATCTCAAGAGAATGG
Organism: Cabassous unicinctus; assembly: GCA_029593785.1. NCBI lineage: Eukaryota > Metazoa > Chordata > Mammalia > Cingulata > Chlamyphoridae > Cabassous > Cabassous unicinctus. Next base: position 131 of record JAQZBX010081985.1, on the reverse strand, counting down.
GCTGAAGAAAGAATGGGAGAAGAGAAACTGAAGACAGCAAGGATAGGTAATTCTTTTACAGAGATTTGCAAGTAAAGAAGTAGAAAATGGAGTGGAAGTTGGAGGCAAAAGTGGGGTTAAGAGGAGGCCTA